>OY728160.1:1945904270-1946146770 GCA_963277665.1 Viscum album
AAATATAATTTATTATATAAAATATAAAGAATTTAATTAATATAGTAAACAAATACTAATTTACCTGACACAAAATGTATTGTTTAAAACCATGACCTATACACTTTAAAAAACGAATGGGCATATTTCATATGATGTATTAATTTATTAATTGTATTATTATGAAATATTATTTATTATGTTCATAATATTGAATGATTTTTATTACATTAATAATATATATCAATTATATTATTGTATATTTACAATAATTAAAAAAATAAATATGAATAATAATGTAAATTAATCTAATAAGGTTGTTAATAATATAATTAAAAATAAATATTAAAAAATTCAGTAGTATAAAAAATATATTTATTAAATATGACATTATTAAAAATTTATTATATTTATAATTATAGAGTAATAAATATATTTTTATAAATAAATATTTATATTAATATAAATATATTTATATTTATAATTATATAATTAATTAAAAATATTTAAAAATATATTTCAAATATTTCAAAATATATATTTATATATAAAAATGGGTTTCTAAATATAATTATTAATATATCAAATGAATTTTAAAAATGTATATGTAAACATATTTATAAATAAATATTTATAAAAATGAATTTCTGTAAGTGAATATATTCATGTAAATAATAAATATATTTGTAAATATTTAAAAATAAATATATCTACAATTATATAATTACATAAATATATCTAAAAAATTAACATATATTTATATAAATATTTATACACGAGTTTTTTTATTTATATATTAACAAATATATTTAAATAATTGTAAATCTGTACTAATTATTAAAATTATAAATATATAATTAGATATATAAATATAAATAAATATATTTATATAAAATCATATATTTTTATAATAATAAAGTTAACCAATTATAAATATAATTTTGGATATGTTGTTATATAAATATATATATTTATATAAAATATTTATTTAATTATAAATATATTTAGAGAGGAATGTGGGCCTGGGAGAACATCTATGGTTGATAATATGGCATTTAGGGTTCTTCTGTGTTTATAGTTATACAACATTTCATGGGATTTAATCAACTATTTGGAGGGCCTTACAAGGTTGTAACTTTTGTAACAAAAGATGATCTAAGGCCCTTTAAAAGGAATTTGAACTATAGTTGGTACATCTCGTGTGCTCCCTAATTTGATTAATTATAACAGTAGACGACCAGTGACTTCATTTAGAGAGTTTACCATAATTAGGATCCTTAGGAAAGGATAGTCACCTCATGTTGAGGATAATTAGGTGGTATTTTAGAGAGGTTTTCCATGGCTAAAAATTCCCAAATTTCGAGATTTTTAATCCCTAAATGTGAGAACTCATGGTGGCTTGTGGGACTGGTATATATGATCTCTATAATTTGGTGTTTCTCGGATTGGAAGTGACTTTATTTAGAGTATTATTTTCTACTATATTTACCTTTCCGATGAATCCAATACATGACCATCGAGTTATGGCCAACATTTCTTGAATCCTGACCTACTCTACCTTCATGAATGGTCCCTAGTCAATAATGTTCCAAAGGTATGTAATTCCCATTCTCATATATGGATAAGGATACCTGGTCCAAATTTTGTTCATGTGGTACCCTAAGAACATTCAAGATATCAAAACAACATTTAGGTCCCCTATCCATAATGCTAAGAGAAACTGAGAATGTTTAGTTTGGAAAACATTTAATGAATGTTGATAAATGAAGATCATGGTACTAATTTAAATGAAACTATTATTCCCTCCACTACCACCGAAGACATGCACCTTACTGTTAACTATGTGATTAGTCCAAAATGATACATTAATTTCAATTTCATTTGTAATTTGATGGAGAATTTTAGTATGAAGATCTATAGAGATACTTAGGACATGAGGGTCCATCTGGATTCAGCTTGTAATGAAAAGGGGAGGGATAAATTCCAAAAAAACGGTGAAAGGTTTGAGGGTAAATCATAAGGTTCAGTTAAATTCTATAAGTATAATATCTACAGGCTAGTGAATATTGGAGACAATGGTTAGAACCTTAGAAAAATGCATACAACTACAAACAAGGGGATGTCATTGGTCATAGATTCAAATACATCTCCACATATGGAGGCATGATTATAGGATGGTAAGGAATAATCTAGGGAATTACCTCTAGTATTTAAACCATTGTATATCTTTATAGACAGGGGTATCATAAAAAATATTGGTACTTCACCTTATGATAATATGATTTCATTGATATAGTGCCTCAAATATCTTAAAATAAATAAAGTAAATTTTTTTCGAGACACACTCAATAGAAAACGTCATGGGATATTATAGAAAAAGGGGACCAAAATTCTCCCTCCATTAGGTATGTTCAAGCTAGTGGATTAGATGATGATGAGAAGTTTTATTTCAACGATAGTCAATATGATGGTGAGCATGAAATTTAAAATCTTGTTGGTCAATAGTTATGGAAATAACATAAGTTGGTTACATCAAAGGGCCACAATGGAAAGATGAAAATAAACTTTGTTTTTTGGTAAAATATATACTTCCATATGGTATTAAACCCCAAAAATGGAATAGGATAAGATGGTGGTTGTATAAATCCATCATGTTATTTATTTTACTAATAATAAGGAAGAATCCAAAGTGGGTTGTCATGAAGAGATATTCTTTGAGAAAACATCTCTTTTGATCAAGGAGACCTCAACACCCTTTTCCCAACATGATTTATCATTATCGGTGGAACTTTTTTAACATTATTTTGATTAATAAAGGATATATAATACTTATTATACTATTGTTATGGACTCGAGATCCATTATAAGATTATATACTGACAAGGTCCACAATAGAGAGGTAATTGGACTATCTATGACTAGAGTATATAAAAATGATACACTGATGAAGCTAGTACCCAGTGGGTAGAGACAATAATGGGATCATTAAAATAAGGGATATAGAATTGGAAATGGATACTATGATGGTGGTGTAGGTGGGGTTGTTTCCAAGACATTTCCCTGTGTAGTAGAGAACATGGATGTTGTTTCAAGAAATTCTTTGGGACCTAGAAGTAGTCATCAATCATGGATAGTCGATGCTAAATGATACAACTCTTTTATATGAGTGGGTTCAACTATAAATACATTTTCCATGAATGACACTAACCAATATTCTACCCATATAGAGGATATTATCTAGTTGAGGGAGTTCAATATAGGAAGGTTGAAACCCCATTCAGTAAAAGGATATCTCTTACCACTCCCATTCCACTGAGATAGAGGGTCAACATCATGAGAAATATTCTAAAGCTATGGGTGCACCAGAATTCATTGAGTTGGATTCATATTAAGAAAAAGAGATTTGGATTATTAAAGTCATGGATACAGGGCTGGAACTTGTCTCGTAGAGCCTACCATGATGGTTTGGGTGGATGAGTCTCACACCATACACGATGTCTTTTTGTTGAATTTTACTTTCATTGTTCAATGTCATGGGATTTTTTTTTTCATTTTTCACTTTTGAAATTGCTTCATTTTTAATGAGGGATGTTTATTATATATATGACCCTATATTATATGTTGTACCATTTTTATTTTAATATGTCGGATAGGGACTTACATTCGTATCCCCAAATTGTTATAAAAATATGCTTAAATAATTTAAAATATATATTTAGAAATATAATTGTAAATATATATTTATAAGTTAAAATATATATAAATATATGAATATGTATTCATAAAAAATAATATTTAAACATATTTATAAATATTTGTATATAAATATATAAATATACATTTTTATAAATATTGTAAATATACATTTATAATTGTATGTACAAATAAATATAAAATGAATTTATATAAATATTTATCTAAATGTATATATTTATAATTATATTGATAAATAAATATTTTTAAATATGTTTCTTCCTTGGGTACCTCATAATTGGGTTTTTATAGGGTTCATGTTCTAAAAATATTACCCAAACCCACCAAGATTAATAATCATGTAATAAATTGGAATTTCTTTTTTAATATATATATATATATATATTATTTATTAATAAATTTAATTAAATAATTATCTCTATGTGTTTCAATTTTTTATTCGGAGTGTGCAAAACTTCTTCTGGAACCCATCCAATTTCATCCTATCACCACTTCCACTAGAGCTACTCTTTATTATTTTTTTTAAAAAAATGACCTAAAAGTATTTTCTTGAAACATAAAATATGAAATAATATACCCCAAATTTAGAAAAATAAGACTATCAGGAATACAATTATACCATAAATCACTCATATATCATTCTCTAGTTTGTCATCTCATGCACTCTACCTCTCATAGCATCAACATGGCCCAATGATTACTCCCAATGAACACTATGTACTACTAATGTTCCCCCCATGGATGCGTTGTGTCCACCCTATTTCCTTTCTAAAATGAACTCACATTTCATCCATTATAAAATTTCTTTTGAAAAATTACACATATATAATTATTTTTCAAAGTTATATTTAATACACTTTTTAACCATAACGAAAAAACCAAATATTATTTCGTCAAAAATAATTAAAATTCAACAATAATTATAAAATTAATATTAATATTTTTATTCATGAAATGAATAAATAAAATCCCCCATGCATATGATTTTTATTTTCCTCAATTATATAATCTCAGAATAACCATAATTAAATCCTATGCTGCCAATATTTCAATTCCATTATCAAAAAAATAGAGCATTTTCAATAGGAAGTTAAAAGATCACGTTTCACATAAGAATTCGTTTTCAACATCTCATTCTCTAGATAAGTTAATTAATTATCCATTTCAATCATCCTGTTTCATATTTATTTTTTCTCTTAACATCCATTAAAATTTCATAGTTTTTTATTTTTATGCATCCAATGTTATGATCTACCTCACATAGAATAATTTTAGTCAATATTACTCAACACATGAGGTAAAAATATTTTTTTAATTCAACATTTATGTTTAATTATTAAAACAAAGCCCTTATTTTTATAGTTACTGTTTTTTTTCTAATTTTTTGGATTTCATAGGATGGTCTAGAAGCATGTACAAATTTGATTTATGACACCATAGGTGGTGCATGAACAATGAAGACACACTCTCTAACATATGTTGTCAAATTCATGATGAGGTTTGTGTCCTGGAAGGTGTCTCTCCAAGATGAAATTTGAGCACCTTTCCACTACTGAGGTTCTCCAATGGTGTGGGCATTAGGCTCCATTTATACCTATACAATGGTGCCGATGTGAATTTGGACCTCTTTTAAAAAAAATTGGGATTTTTTTTCTAAAATTAACTGCATAGAGAGGGTTGGGGCTATTATGAAAAAAACATAAAATATGGAAATAATGTAATATTAATAAAAATTAGTATAATAATATAGAAAAGAACTGATTCTTTTATTCCAATAACAACAAAACTATTTGGGAAGGTCATAGGCTCTATTCAATGTTGCGAGAGTTAATGTACTGGGGGGAAACAACATCTTCTCTCCTTCTCCCTAACATTCATTTTCTTATATTAATGGTTATTTTGATGTTTAGGTTCTGAAATATAGATTTTGAGTTTATGGTTTGGTTAAAAATATTTGTATGTATATAAAATTTATTATTTTAATTGAATTTATATTTCATTTTTTAAACACAAATGATAATTATGCATTTTTAATAATGTCATTAGATGAAACCTTGTTTCAAGAGGCATACCCCTCAGTCTTCTATTTTCACCACATCCCCAAGTGGACTTTTAACAATATTACACTACACACCATTGAAAATAATTCCTTTAATATTACCAAATTTTAAAAAATGAGGAGGTATATATAGCATGTTTTTAGGGATTGACTTTACTGTGAGGAATCAATCTAGAATTTTGATTTTTTATAATTGCATCTGTATAAATGTTAACATACAATATTTCTTTTTATATGCTGATGTTGTGAAATGTAAAGAATTCCTTAACAGTGAACCTTTTTTTCTAAATGGTTGTTTTCTATAAATGATATTTCAATTATGAGAAAATTATTTTTAAATAATAAACAATTTTATATTGGTGTTTAATTAATATTTTTTCTACATTCTAGTCTATATTTTGGACGTGAGTAGTATTAATTGGTTATAACCAATACTATAAATAATCTTTACCAATATTACTTCAAGAAACACTTGTTATTTCTCATGTGAATTTAATTCATTTTTTATTAGATGTTACTAATATGTGGATTCTTATGAACCTAGACACTAGTACATGGTATAGCAGGACACTTGACTCTCTTATGGATTCTTAACTGCCATTTTTCCTTTTGAGAATTATTAATCCACTTTATAGGTAGTGAGTTTATTCTAATGTTTTTTTAATTATTGTATTAATATTATTTGAAAAATTATTTTTTAAATATTTTATTTCCATAATTGTTTTAAAAAGGAAAATACAAGTGTGTTCGGTTTAAATATATTTTGTTACATTTTTTGGACTAGGGAATTTAGTACAATATGGGAGTTTTTTCATTTTGTATTTAATTATTATTATTTTATAATGGAAATGATAATTTTTTTCTATTATTAATTACAATTTTATTGATTCTATTTATATGTGATGATTTGAATTGGTTAATATAGAAAAAATTATCGATGTTTCATGAAACATAATGAAAATATTTATATTTTTACCATTTTTTGAAATATTTTCATGATGTTTGATGAATTTATAAATAATGAAATGAAAATAATTTGATGTATTCAATAATAAAAATTTCATATTGTTGAATAAATTAATAATAATGATAATAAATTAACGAGTCAGTGTAGTACTTATATTAAGATTGAATGAGTTTCAGTATTGCTATCTAAAATAAACAATTTTACTACTAATTTATTTTTTCATATTAAAAATTATATATGTTTGGTGAAAAAAAATGATCATATCACTGACGAGTTTTAGGAGTTAGAGTATTTTTTTGATTTTTCATTCAATAGATTCTCAAATGATGTATTGATTTTCTACCCATGTTTTTATTTTATTGTAAGTAAATGGTCTACATGTAATGAATTTAGTTACCATATCACTAAAATGTTTCATAAAGAATATCTTGTCTTTTATCATGAGAGTGAATGTTTTTATGGTAATAATGATATCTATTTAGATAAATGTAGAGAAATATAAAATTTTATTTTAGATATGTTTCAATTTATTTTTTAATCAATTACTTAATTTAGGACATTGGATGAGGAAATTAATATAGTAACATATTTTTTAAAAAATTATTTGAATGAAAATGGTGAGTGTTCAAGAAAGATGATTGAATATGTTAATTCGCTAGTATACCATTCAATTTGGATAAAAAAATTGAGCTTATAATGTGATTATATCTTGAAAAAATGTATGGATTTAATAATAATAGTATTCAATTTCTTATTGACATTCATAATACTTTACTACCCGAATATGCATGTATTAAATAAAATGGTTTTATTAAATCACATTTCACTGAGATATTTTTATTTTTAGCAACTAAAATCCACAGATTCTTTAAATATTATTGTTTATTCTATAAGATTAATATAGTGTTATGTGAGTGAAAATCATGAATTAAATTGAGACAGAGGAAGAATTTTTTTTTGAAATCAATCCCATGTACCAAAGAAATTGATATTTTAGTTTTGGGGTTTTCCCTAATTTTAAAAACTTTTTACGAAATAAAAATAGAAAAGAATATAAGATGTGTTAAATATGAATGAAATAATGAAAATAATGAGATATTAAAACCTATATATGGGTTTACATGGTATAAATTTGATATATTATATCTTACCTTTATAGTCGACTGATTTGATGTTAGATTGTGATTGTCATGTGATGATTTCAACCAATTTAACTAAATTTATATTGCATATATAACATAGCCATTTTTTATTTACATTTAAAATTTACCATCATAGATGTGTATGAAAATCTAGTTTTTATCATGAGTATATTGAGTTCTGGACCCAATGATCCTATAAATAATATTGATATATACATTCAACCATTAATAGATGAGTTGAATTAGATTTGGACCATTAGGGTGAACAGATATGATGCATTTAGAAAGGATTACCTTACGTGTCATATAACATTATTACAGACTATAAATTATATTCATTCATAAGAAATGGTTTTTGGTTTGAGTACAAATGGGATATTTTCCTGACCTATTATATTGAAAATTATCATTATAAGAAATTTATATTCCGGTAAAAATTGATGTTTTTCAGGTATCATTGATTTCTGCAAATGGATCATCGAGGTAGGAAACAGTAATGAAAATTTTATTATTTTATAGAGGCATAAGAAGTACCTCAATGAATTTTAGTAGTGATATAAATAAATAACTTGATGCTTTGAATTTTTTTCTTGGAATGTGGCAGCCTTGCTTCATAAAATAGATGAATATTCGTTCTAATTCCAACATAAATTGGCGAAATAATGTTATGTTTTTTGAGTTTCCTTAATGATCATCAAAATTTTACAGACTATACTTAAAATAATTCATAATGAGTTAAAATTTTGGGAACTATTTTTTGATATTATTTAAAATGTGATTGGAATACAATATGATTTCAACTCACATAAGGATTTAATGGATTGAGGAATAAAAACAAGAATTCAACATTATTTAATTAGTAATAATCAGTGATAAGTCCCTTTTTTCATGATGAAAATTATAGAGAAAAAACAATTTCATTATGTCTTGGAATGATTTAAGGTTTGAGATGGTTATTCAATTAACATTTATAAATGGTTTAGTACATGTGATATGAAAATAAAATACCATAAAATGCATGAATAACATGTTTTCTTCTTGAATTTATTCCTATTTAAATTTCGAATTTACATACACATAAATTTTAGGGGTTCGTTAGTCTGATATATACACTTTATTATAGAACTTTTTTCTCAAATAAAAAATATGGTGCTATGAAAAATTGTTAAATGATGCATCGGTCATTATTTATGACATGCTAAAAAATTTCCCTTAATCCTTTTTGCGTGTATACTATATTTGAGTATGCATCTTCTAATATAATTTTTTTTGGTTTTCCCATTTCTAGAAACTTGATGAATCCTATAGAAAGATTATGATTAAATTGAAATATTGTTTGAAAAGTAATAATCATCATGAAGTATCTACTCTGAAAGGTCATTTATTATAGGAATGAATGGATTATTTTCAATATACATGGATAATGTCACCATGATATATAATCATCTGGTGAGTATAGAATATCACTTTATTATCCCATTGATGCAACATTTCCATTATTTCCCCAATTATGAGTGAAACAAGAAGAATATATTCAATGTACTATGAATATGGATGAGTTGGAAAAAGCTCCTCATAGAGTACTATTAAACTATTTTTTGGTTGTTGATTACATCAACTAAACAAAATTATAAATATATATAATTTTATTCTGTATTTATTCGATTTTTTTATATTAAAAATTTAATATTTGAAGATCACATAGTGAAAATATAAAAATAAAACATATTACATTATTTATAAAGAGGAGATAGAATTACATAGTAATTAATTTCTTTATTTGTTGAAGACAATGCAAGAAATTTATTTTCTTCATGACCAAAATATTAGTACTTGTTTAATATATGATATTGAAAATTTTTAGGTCAAAATTTTAACAATGGATGAGGTATCTACACAAATAAGGGCATTGGAATTTGGTTTGAACAATGTGTCCCATGTCTATAAAGCAATGGATTTAAATGGATTTAAATTCTTTATTAATAGTTTTCAAACAAACATGGAAAACATACAAAGATAATTTCATGATAAGAACAACAACAAATTATTATCCTAGTGAATTACACGTACCACCTCGATCAAAAAAATATAATATTACATGTTTATTTAAGGAATAATTTTATTATATTACTATAAAAATTCTCATGTCGCTATGATGAAATGGAATTTTTATTGAATCAATGAGTTGAAAAAGAATGTATATAGATAGTTGTTTATTTTGAGTTATTGATATAAAATTTCATCTTCATATAGATTAACCTTAAATTCCTTTATCACAATATTGACATGTGGTTTATGTAAATGTCCCTTTAATCCCATTATTTTTAGTAATTTTTAATTTATTATGAGAAATATTTTTTTAAGAAGGAATGCTTGTTAGTTATCTTTTTTATAAACCACCGAAATTCCATCAAATTTTTTATTTTATGTCACATATTATTCAATCATTTGACTGGATTGATAAATGGAAATTATAATAGATAATTCTAATCATTTATACATTTGGTTTTATTTACATTATATTATTCCTACATTGTATCTATTTCTTTAAACTTTTAAGCATGGTTCAAAATTAATTATATTAATTATATTATGTTATTTATCTAGTTACATATTATTTTTATGTTTTACACAAGTTTGTGAATTATTTTAATTCTTTAAAAATTTGGTTTCATATATTTATTATAGTGTCACATTCAAGAATTTTCTTTTATAACCAATCAATAATTTAGTAATTTTTTACTTTAATATACATAATGTAGTTGAAATATATGTTATAATTGATAAGAAAACTAAACTCAATGGGATAGGACAATGTATTTTTTTATATAATATTTTTTTGAATAGATATTTATTTCCAAATTCCTTATATATTCCAAAATTGTGTACATAATATGCAGCTATAGGTAAAAAATGGAAATATAATATCATGTTTTTTCTATGTCTAACTATTTATAGATGCCTCGTAGACAACTGAAAATAATTATTCATCTCGTTTTTGAATTTAATGTTGTATCTTCTGTTCTAGGGTTCTGTTTTAATTTTCTGAGTAAACAACTTAAGGAAAATAAACATAATTGAAGATTTAATGATTTTAAAATAATATCAATTTTCATGTAATATTTATATTTATTTATGGTATTATAATAGTTTAATCATTTTCATATAACTTTTGTAATTTTCATTTTATTATGCCTTATTAGGATAATCATATTAAAAAACGGAGAAAAATGATCATTATTTTCGAGATTATAGGATAATGAATTGATTGTCCAAGTGAGTAACTTTTTTTTATTGAATGTCTATGACCATTAAAAAATTCAACTTTAATATTAAAAAACTAATCAATAAGGAATATTTCATTCCGTGAGGATAAGTTAACATGTCTTGAATATTGGATTACCCCTATATTTTATGCCCATACATATAGACCCCCTATATGTAGTACCTCAAAACCCATGGCTCTACGATCATCAATACATTTTCCTCCCTTAATTCCCCCACTTTATATTCCATACAAATACATGAGTGATCATACTTTTTATCCACTTCCTCCTAACACATTGAAGGGTAGTCCCATTCATTCTATCCCTTAGACATTTTTTCCTTACACCTTAATATCTACAGGGTCCATCTCAAATATTTATGCCTCGTGTATTTTTGTACCCTCCTACCCAAATTAACCATCCATAGTCTTATATAAATGAAACCATACTATGTTAGACCCCAATATATTGTACAGGACCAAGCGGAAATAAGCCTTGCTTCAGGTAAATGTTAAAAAAGTAATAAGGTAATTAGTTTTTCTATTAAATATTCATTATATATGAGAATGAAATATTTTTTCATTTAATATAGATAATATTACATGAAAATGTGTCCTCATACAAAAAATTATTGTAGTGAAGAATAGAAACATACAGATCATGGTTTAGTATTATGAGGACATGCAAATTATTTGATAAAATGGTAATAAATTGCATATTTTTATGGGGGAACTAAGAAAAAAGAGTAATATCATTCTAATTAATGTAATAAAATTGATAAAAGGTGTACAAAAAATAAAATACACTTCTTGGGTATAAATTTATGTAGTATATTTTTTAAATTAATTTCTTATCTCATTATAAAGTATTATTGTTAATTTTTTTCATATTAATCTCGGATATAACTTCTCAAATGACCTCTGAGAAAAAGAATTAATTTTAATTGAATTGAGTGAGATGTGGAGGGCCTAAAATCATGAATTTTATGTCAAATGAAAAAATGGAATAGTTACTGATCTTAAAAATATACAAATCTTCAATTAATGACCATATTTATAATAAAAATACATAATTGTATACTGAAATAATTCTTATTTCAATATAATTTATTGAATTGTACAGTTAATTTAGTTTTTATCTTAGAACTAATTATATATTTCTAAAATATAATAAATTTGTACTAAAACTATATTTATATATAAAACATGATAATTCAATTTGATATGTAAAATCATCAGAACCCTTCTATGTTTCTGGGTCATGTATATCATTACTTATCACAATGATAATTATTCTTTTGATTTACACTACTTTATTTAATAAAAAATTATTTCATAAACTTAGTATTAGTATTGTGATAGTATTTGATGTTTTAATTAAAGAAGAAACTGATATTTTATTCATTGTTGGTTATTAAAGAGATTCTAATAATGAATGTATTAATTTATTGTATCTAATTAAAATTTATGTTGAAACAAATTTAGATTATAATAACTACATCAAGGTATTAATCCTAATTATGTTTTATAATCATGTTCATACAAACCAACCATGTTGCAAAAGACATATAATTTTTTTTTCTTGAGATGAGGAAATTGGAAGTGCTCATACACAAATTATTGAATGACATAAAATTATAATTGTGAAATTAATTAAGGGAAAAATCACATGTTAGATGAAATGTAGAGAAATTGTGACAATAAAATCCAAAATGTAATGTACCATGGACAATTGAAGAGGTTATAGATTAAATATCATGTATAATACCATTCGTATAAAAATCAAATCAACAGTAATACATGTAATGAAATAAGCTCAACATACATATA
The DNA here is from genome assembly GCA_963277665.1 of Viscum album. Classification (NCBI taxonomy): domain Eukaryota; kingdom Viridiplantae; phylum Streptophyta; class Magnoliopsida; order Santalales; family Viscaceae; genus Viscum; species Viscum album. The sequence goes on from OY728160.1 coordinate 1,945,917,227, forward strand.
TGTTACAATAATCAGAAATATAATTTATGAAAAAGAAAGAAGTATTTTTTTGAATTAAAATAAAATCAGTCTATAATACAAATAAATATATTTGGGTGTCTGAGAAGTAATTATAGGCAATGATTGAAAAATATTATGAAATGGAGGGTAGTTTTGTGAGAAATAGTATTTGATTCCTAAAATTATCACTTGATATCCTTGTAAAATAACTAGCACAATCCCTAAATCCCCTATATTATCCATCAATTAACTAATAGAAAAGTATATATAATCTTATTTTACATTTTTTACGAGTTTTAAGAAGATTATTTGGATTATTTATTTTCAAATCTATTTTTTTACTTTAGATCATAGCTGATTTTCATAAATCAGGGCCAAAATTTTGTCTCTCTCATGTGACCAGAATATACTTCCAATCAATAACTCATTCATCCAAAAGATTAATTCACTAGGATGTTCAATTATTAATGAATTAAGATCTAATTAATGACATGAAACATATTAAGTTCATTCCAAAAATTATTGTGATGATCAACTAAACATCACTATCTCCTTTAAAATGATTTAGCATATCGTGGTTATAATAAAAAATGAAGTGAAAATAAGAAGAAGGAATAATTATCCAATAGTGATGATGAATCAGGTTCCCCTTTGTTAAAAATATCTATTACACTCTTTTTAATAAATCCCTTCCCCTCCCATATCCTTATTTTTTCATATATTTTAATAGGAAATTATGCCTTTTCTCCCACTGTGTGATATATTATCTTACTATCACCTACGAAAATTTATGAAAATTTTAACATGGACTATTTTCTCAATCTCGAAGAATTCCCAAATCCACCATTCTTGGAGATACATGACTCCGATTCCAGCCAAGTTGATTAAATTTTGGAATAATTTCATTTTCTATCTTTAAAGTACGCTCGTTTTCTTATCATTCCATGCCTTTTAAAAAGATAAAACCATTATCACATGAATATTTTGTATAATTCCTCAATTAATTGGCCCAAATGGGATAGAATAAATTGGAAAACTAAATTAATATTATCCTTATATATAAATTCTATAAATTAAAGATCAAAATTGGAATCCTATATTTTGTTATTTAAAATCTATTTTTAATTTTTTGATTCATTAAAATATTTTTTACCTTATAAATGGATGAAACAATGTGGATATACAACATACTAATCTTGATAATGAAACTATTTTTTCATTGAGTAAATTTGAGGACAAAATATCAGTGAGTAATCATGTTATCTCCATAGGGATAGGTTGTTGGATAATACAAATTTTTATAACGAATTAAAACCACAAATTGGAGGGGATTATTTATGTTCATGAAATAAATTTAAAGTGTTCTATTTTTTTATTTGTAATCTGTGAGTCTATATTGAAATAAAATAATAGAGTGGAAATAATAATTATTAGATTCTGATTAAATGAATTTTTAGTGGGGATTTGGGCTTATGATCAACCTTGTGATTTATAAAAAAATGTATTACCAAAAAAATAAATTATAAACATAGAGAATTCTATAAACTCAACTCTCATGGTAGCTAGGTAATTCTATATATATTCAAAACTCTAGATGTGTTTCTCTTGACCCTTATAACAATTGGTAATATACATTATCCCGGATAAATTTTCCCTTTTATTCCTTGAATTGTCATTCCGTAAAATTTAATTATCATTATTTAGTTATGGGTTTGGGTCTCAACTCTTACAACACCACCCTCAACCTCTCATCAATTAATATTTCAAAAAATAATTGAAATATTAAGTGGAAACAGAAGAAAAACACATATATAGATTTAACATGGTAGAAATCATGAGATAAAATACATACCCCTATCCCCCTTTATAAATTTACTAGACATTATTTTCTAAAATAATGAAAACCATGTATAAAAATATTATATCCCTCAATGATGTGATTTACCACTAATTCTCTTTCAATTGTATATGATCCTCACATAAGAACATTGAATAATGAATCAATTCTTCTTAAATTACATAATTCCGCCATCAGACCCAACAAATATTTATCCCTCCACCAATAATGCATAGATTATCACACTCATTTAGAATAAATCAATCAATCATCCTGCCCTCTCCACAAAAATCATATATATAATAAAAAATCACAATAACTTAAATAAACAATAGGAAATCAATTTAACCATTTAATGAAATAAGAATTTGACTTATGATATATTAATAACCTCAATAATTCTCAGAAGAAACATAAAAAAAATTATTAAATCAAAAGAATTTTTTTTCTCAAAATACAAATATTTAAAGTAATCAAAATCGACCACCAGTTTCTCATCAAAACCTAAATTTTTTCAAAACTATTGAAAGAATCATAAACGATTCTGAATTACAACGTATGGATAAAAATCATTTTAAAAAAATGTCAAACCACCAATATGTCTACCCTATTTTTTAATCTACAATCCTTTTACCAAAATATGGTTATTATACTTATTTTTTAAACATTGTGTCAAATAACCACACCATGTTTTGACGAATTCATTTAGAAATAATGAAACACCACTATAAACAACAATTCACACCATTTAAAACAAAAATTTATAACAAATATCATAATTCAACAAATTTAAATAGTAAACAACGCATACTTATGTTGTGTGAAAATATATAAAATAAACTCTTATAGAATAGGGAATTAATAAAACCAAAAAAAATAAAACTATGTTGAACATAATGGAAACATCTAAAATGTATATAGAAATAGTTAACTTGTTCATTTTCTTTTTAAAATTTACTTCTTATATCAACAACATTAATATTTAATTATGGTGTACAAAATTTTGTTTTCTTACACTTTTTCTATTGGATGGTTTTTCTATTTTGGTTGATAAGAATATAATATGTTAATTTCATATTATATGGGATTTTATTCGTTGTTTTGATAATTGAATTTTAATTTTGTTATAATGAGTGTATTTTGTTTTATAAATTTTGAAAAACATTGTTGTTTTAATTATATCTTGAACTCATTGAATTAATAAGTTGAAATGGTGATGTTTTAACCCTTTTAACATGTTAAAATGCCATTAGATATTATTTGAATAATATGAATCTTCCAAAAGTAATACAAAAAATAATATCTCCATGAAACATATTCATATCATAGGGTCTACTTCAACGGTCTATCAAGAATGTTCATTGGTAATATATAATTCAACATTTAATAAATATAAATTTTTTATCGATTTACTTTGAATTTTTAGGAAGAAATATAAATCAAATATGGATGGATGTATTATAAATCATCATTCTTCCATACTTGTAGAAAAAATAATATATGAAGCATTATGAATCTGGAAACATGTGATAAAATTGTAAAAATGTTTTTAAAATTTTAGTTTTTTCATATATCATAACATCCATATAGTGATGATTCAGTGAATTCCAACTACTTATCCCAATTTTACTACATGATAAAAATAACTCATCATGTTTAGTGTTTTGTATTTTATTATTACTACCACTTCAAAAATCAACAATACTTTAAATAATACAATTCCAAAATGAGAAACATATTCCTCTAGGTCTTCATGTTTAATATCTATAATACAATATATTCAATAACGCAAACATATATTTATGTATTTTAAATCTATCCTTTAAAAATTTTCTCTTCATGATTAGTTAAATTCAATTCTATTAAATATGTGTAATAAATAACATGTTGTAGTCACCTTCATCCAAAGAACACAAATATACTCGTATTTTATTTATATTGTATCCATGAATCTCGATAGTAAAAAATATTATTTATTTAATAATTGATATTCAATGATATGTACATATAAAAATTACATCATAAAAAAACATATTCATCATTATCATGTTCAAAAAATCTTATTCCCCTATAATTTTGATATTCATTATATCTTTATTGTTGAATATTATTATCCACATAGAACACATTGTTCCCTTCAACTTTCTACATCCACCATATTGATTTTTCTAAAGTGTATTCATAAAATCCTATTATACAGTAATATAAAATTGAAATTTTAAATTTTAAATTCAATGATTGAATCACATATTTAATTCATATTAAGTTTCCTTTAAATCAATCATTTGGATTTCCTTTCATCAAATTAGGACCCTATAGATCCATTAAGATAGATCAATTTTGATCTGTAAATTCAAATAAATTTTATGATAACCAATTAAAATAAAACCATGTTGTTATGTATTTATATATACCATTTTAGTATCCCTCAATATTCTAGTTACATAGATATTCATATATTTATTTTTAAATTCATCTGTTCAAGTGTGTAATCAACTTATAGAGAGATCTTAATATAATACTAATTTTTTTTGTATGATAAATTCTTGATTTATATTATTATTTTTTTATTATCAACTAAAATGGTGACATAAATTTATAGTGTTCTCCACCACATTTATTAGAAATGAGTTAGACACCTTAGGACTAGATAATTATTTACATCAGGTCCAAAGTGACGAGCATAATAGAAGTGTTCATTTTAAAAATAGAAAGAAAATAATTCCATATAGATATGAGAGATTGGGTATTTAATATTATAGTAACTATACCTGAATAGCTACAAAATAATTTCCAAAATCCTCTATTAAGAAAGAAAAGTGACAAGTTAAATAAGATTCACGGGAGAAGAAAAAAAGAAAAATGACAAATTGTTCAAAGTGCTATCAACTATATTCTCTTCACTTTAATCCTTGGTGTAGTGAAAAGAGAAGGTTTTTTAATAATTCATCACTCAATTTATAATGATAGAAGTGATTATGCCGATATTTATAATAATTCTAGGGGAGAGGCTAATGATTATGGAGACCATATTGGTTGTGGTGACACTGACGCTGGTGTTGATAACCATGTTATTGGTGTCAAAAAAGTTTATAGTGATGGATATTTTATTAATATCAACACAGATTATTATGGGGATTACAATAAAATTGATGAGAAAATTTACCAAGCGTTTATATATTTACATATGTGTAATATTGTTGGATTTTATTGACTATAAAAAGACAATTTTATATTTATTGAATTAGTTTTTTAGTTTCCATTTATTATGATATAAGTCTAAATGGTATACTATATTTTGGTGAATTTGATTAATTATCTAGGTTTATTTTTATGTTGGTGCAAAAGGTACACTTCATTATAGTGAATTTGGTCTCTAATCAGGGTATATTTGTCCCCACGATTTAACCTGTGGTCCTTGAAGAAAATTTATATGAAATTTAACCATGGTATTAGGGGTAAATTTTCATGGTTAATCCATATATATATCTTCTAATTTCCATTTTTATGACATGATTTTATATACCAATTTCCATGGTTTTAACCACGGTATTAGTCTCTAATTTCCATGGTTAAACCATGGTAAAATAGAGATAATTTAATAGTTTAAAATGTGGCTACACAGTTTACCTCAATGGTTTAAAACACGGAAATCTAAAATATATTTTTCAATCAAAGTAAAAAAAATTGTGACTATACAGTATTTCTATGATTTTTAGCATACGAACATGGTTCCCAATGGGGGTAATATGTGAATTTTCTACTTATGATGTTGGTGATATTCATCCTACCCATGGAACAAATCAATTTTTTCCAATATATATATATATATATATATATATATATATATTCATTTTTCTTCGTTTTTATTTTTATCAAGTAGGACAATTATGTAATTATAATGACTGATATAAAAAAACCCTCTAAAACCCTATAAGACACTCTAATATCTTCAAATCAATGTGATGCAATATTTTCAACCATAAACATCATGTCTCTAACAATTAAACCATTGTTATCATGGATAATACATAGAGTAAGTGTACGAATGGTAGAATAACAATATAGTGTGTCTCTTGTTTACAATTTTATTCATTGAGTATACATGTTGAAACAAATAAAAATTTTAACAGTGTGTATTAATTTAAAGGGATAAACATCATTTTTTATCAATTTTAAATGTGTCTTTTCATAAAAGTGATTTTTAAAAGTAGAAATGAAATTTAATGATGGTGGCATGCCTGATTATCTATCACGAAAATATATAAGAATTAATAGAAAACAAATTATCCAGAATCTTATTTATAATGGATTCATATAATAAAATTCAATAACTAATGTAATTAAAAATATAAAAATGAAAACACAATAACTTCAGAAATTTGAAGAATACAAATTTTAATGAATATTTGATCAATATAAATAAAATAGTCCCTAAATATAATGATTTATTAAATCAATACATTGATGTTAGCAAATATTTTAAAATCCTCATTTTACTCATTCATCAATATAAACATTGACATCTAAAATCTGACATTATGGGATTCACAAATATTATTTATATCATATATTTAAATATGAAATAATAATCTGTGATGGTGCATGAATTTTTCTCTTAAAACATAGAAACATAAATAAAAATTTAGTAGAGGAGATATTGAAAGAATTAAAAAATTGATACTATTTCCTTATCAAGCTATTATTTTCCTCTCTTTTTATTTTGTTCCATTGTTTATATTTATATAAAAAAAATTAAACAATTGAAACAGAAGGCTCATCATATTATAAGTCACAAACAGAAGGGGATTAAAATACATGATAACTAAATTTTCTAAAAGAGAAACTAAATTCCTAAATTATTAATAAAAAATAAATAAAAACTATTTTTCTATAATGAAATAATGTAAAAATCAAATAGTCACCAAAAAAGATCTTTCTTAAGGCCATTTACCTCAAAAAGGCCTCATGTACAAATATAATAGGATTATAATATAGGGTAACCTGGATTAAATTTAACCGTACCCAGATTTAATGCTCATCCAAGCAAGCTTTTCTCTTCTTCCCCATAGAAAACTCTTTAATAAATTTAGACAGAAAAAACTAAATATAATTAACATATTGGGATTATATATATAATTATATTGTTATCCATACCTTTTTATACTCCTCTTTATCCTCTGCATGTAGCAACAATTCCTCAAAATATTTAAATAGATGCTATTATTAAATAGTAATTTCCTCTATCTCATCTATTTATTATAATATATAATCATCCATATTTTTGAACTAATATTGCATTTATTTATTAGTTTTACCCTCTTGTTGTATTTCACGTTCAACTTCACCATTAGCTTCATTATATTCTCCTCTATTATTTTGTTTAGTCTTGCCTTATTGTTCATGGGAAAACATGAATACATACAGCCTTAAATATTACTGAGAAAGATATCAAGCTACCTAGGCATAGCCAAAATCCGAAAAAGATTTATCATATTTATGATTTTACTTATGTCCATCAAGGAATAAGGTGTCCTCCCTAGAGATTTTATGTTTTACTTTAAATTCAAACATGGAGATTGGGGTTTCCATGGATTCTAATTTAGGTTCATCTCCTTTATTAATTTCTTCTATATCCAGTTTAATGTGATGTTCCTCCTTGGTTTTCTCCCTTCAAACCTTATATTCCTCATCCATATAGTACAACTCCTTATAATTTTTTTTTACAAAAGATCACTATTGTAGAGGAATGACACAAAAAATACACAGATATGGTTGTGGGACATATACTTATTGACTAGTTCAGTTCTTTCTATATGATTATCATTTTTTCATGATATCCAGGATTTTAAAAAGGCAAAACAATAATAAATAAAATCATAAATGATATTTGAAAAAAAAATATAAAGGAGGAGAGAGGGGAAAAATACATAATCATAACTATTAAATTAAAGTATATATAACCCATGTCATAATAAGACTATCCAAAAAATGGGCAGGCTTCTGGCATCATTTTTTCATAGAATCAATTCATAATAGAACTTATAAACACAAGATCAATAAATAATGAATCTATAATGGATTATCATAGTATTAAAACCCCGTAGTCAAACCCACAAATACTAGATATATGATGCTCATCTCAAGGATTTGGACCAAAAATATATGATTAATTAACAAAAATTAATGTGGCTACTTTTTAAAAAAAATGATAAAATAAAAACAAATCAATATAGAAAAAACTAAAAAATGGAAGTCTTAGAGGTGGTTTATTAGTGGTGGTTCTAAAAAACACTGTTAAATAGAGAATAATAATTATAATTCAGATTAAATTGGTGGTTTGGTATATCCTCCTATATATATTTAATATTTTTTTATTTTGAAGTTTTTTTAAATGATATAGAATATGTATTAAAAAAATGATCAACCTCCCCCAGATCCCAAGGTCCATGAACCCCCCCCCCCCCAACACCACATGATGACTCCCATTACCACCTACTATAATAAACCCCCACCCCTAATGACCATTATCCCCATGAGGAAGACACACAAAAATGGACCCTCTCCCCATTTTATCAGCAACTGTGATCTAGGATGGAATCACCAGCCATAAACTTATTCTCCTCATGCCCCCATCCTCCTCCTCTCCATACCTAAACCTAGTTTCCCCAATCGTTGTCCGTTCCAGAGTGGGACTTCATTGGTCACAACTCCTCTAACTCCATGATGTATGTTTCCCTCCACACAGACCAGTGACATTCTTCTGTGACATGTGACCCTCTTTTTGCGATGAGTATTATTTTTAATGTAGTTTAATCATATTTTTCATGTAAGACTCCATAATTGTTATATTGAATTTGGGTTATATCAAATCCAGACCCTACCCTAGTAAGTGAAGAAGTTTTGTGAAGTGAAAAATTTATTTTACTTATTTTATTGATCATTTTTATCTATATAATTGAATATATTTGAATAAGAGTCGAAATAAAATACCTATAGAAAAATTTATATTAAACTACTTTGAAACACGCCTCATTATGCCAAGGGATTTGATGAATTTTTAGATTATGAAATTAAAAACATATAAGATAAAGTTAGAATAAAATATCAATATACTAATTGTAAATTAATGAAATGGTTGAATTGAAACAAATTATATGATAAATTGATATTTAAATATTTTCTTTCATTATATCTATGATGTATTTTTCATGGAAAATCAAATTTTATGGAAATTAAAGAAAATTAATATCATATAAATGAATCCAAATGGGGCCCATAATAGGATAATTCAATTAAAAACATGATAAATGATGCATTATGATATTTAGAATAAATATCCAATATTTTAATAGATCTATAGAACCATCACTTGATCCTGGGCAGGTTAATATTTGATAAAACATTAGTGAGTATGGAATGCTGTATCATGAATTTGCTTAATATGAAAATTTAGAATTGTATTAAGGGTCTAAAATGTGTTCAATGTTATATTATATACTTAATTTGAATCCAATCATATGTTTTATGGAATTAATGAAAATGTAGTGTCCATGATAATATGGTTTTTTATGATGCATAAGGTGAAACTAAGATCCGTAAATCATTATATGAGTTGAATAAAATAGTAAACAACCTTTCTCTTGATTTTATATAGATACATATAGGTTATAATGATTTCATTATTTTTAGGAGAGACGAGTCTCATAAAGAATAATGAATAATAATTCATACAAGTAGATGGTAATCAGTGATAAATAATGTTAGTACAAGTCAATATAAAACCTATAAAAAGTATAATTGCTACAATATTGAAAAGATATTGCATTTATTTTCTATAAAACCTTAAATTTAATGACAATTATTGTCATTTAAGGTTACATACGACATGGAGTGGAATGCTCAAGAAAAAAATAATGATTTATGGATAAGTCGCAAAAAGGATTCTACATATGGAATGTGTTTGATTCAATATATCCATATTTTTATTTTGTTTTTATGAATGTATTTTTGGGATTATGTTTTGATGGTTTTTACTCATTTGGAAATTTATGTACTAGTTACATCATATGGGAAGAAAATTTTCCATATAATCTACCGTTATGGATGTGTTCGAATAAGACTTAGTTCGCTATTTTGATGATTATTCCTGGAAATAAAATTCCTATAAATGAAATTTATATATATCTTCAACCTATAATAAATTAATTGAATGAATTATGTGATGTTTCCATGGAAACATATGATGTTTCAATTAGAAAACCATTCTAAATTCATGATTCTTTAATGGGGGAAATTTATCCAGATTCATATACTATAAAATTAACATATTATGATCATTCATATTATTTTGTCTTGTCTTATTTTTAATTTTGATTTTGATCCTACATGATTTCCTCATAGTATAAAATTGTGTTTTCAGTTCCATCTTCTATTTATTTATGCTTACCAAAAATTTTGAATTATCAACAAACAATTAAATAAAGATATTGAATCGATATGGTCACTAAAGGTGTTATCTGGTTATGAAATCTTGGGATAATTAATGAATACTTCTATAGAATTTGGAAGTTGTAATTTGTTTGAAAAATGTGGGAAAGGGTATGACATACAATTTCTAAATCATCTATAACTCAATAGTGGAAGGAAATTAAGAAGAATTTAAATAATAATTATTTAGTTTTTAATTTGTCACATCATAATTTTGAAATAACACATGTTGAGAATAATGTCCATGATAATGTAATTTGTAAATTGCTCAAAGAGATAGGTAAATTGACGAACCATCATAATTCATGTACGGAATGGGAATAAATTAATATTATGTGTGGTTTTTTGGAAAATGAGAATGTAAAGTATTTTCTAGCTATTTTTATAATTAAAAATAATTAAAAATACATATTCATACAAAATTTTATGAATATAAATGTTCCAAACAGATATTGAAGTAACATTTCTAGTTCCATTGACTTAAAAACCCATAAGTTTTACAGATTGAAAATTCAAGACACATGTATTCTAATGGATTATTTTTTCCATTGGAATTGTGTAATACAACATATTAAAATGTAACTATAGTCATAGACGATTTTTTCCTTCTATATTGATATTTATAGAACAATATTAAATGAAACTAGTCCTGGTATACTTCAAGGAAGAAAATATTTAGAAAATTTTGCATTTAGAGATGATATTTACCTCTTCATTTTTTAAATTCTAAATTCATTTGACCGTTAATTTGGCATAATATGGTATATATTCTAGATCATTACTCTATCAATGGATATATCAAATTAAGTGGTATGTTAATATTTATTAATTTTTCATTAATGAATTCTTTTTTATAAAATTATTGTGTAAAATATTTTAATTTGTTTTTTTCATCACGTACATAGGTTATTTGAAATCATATGTGAGTAATAAAGCTCTACCAGAAGGTTCTATTATAGACACTAACATAGTTGAAGAGTTATTGAACTTTTGTTCTTGGTATATAATGGTATTGAACAAGATTCAATCATTTGGGACATGTTGATGACATATCCTCTAATTATCATTCTAAAGAAAATAATCAAGTGTATTTACTACTATTAAATGACAAGTTGGAAAGTGGGCATATTTTATACAGAATAAATTTAATTCACTACAATTGCATAGATATGTGATACTAAATATTCTTATAAAATTTAATAAATCATTATGTATGAAAATATTTTTATCACTGAAGGTTTTAGAACAAAATGATATCGAAATAACAAAATATGTTAATAATGAGATTGTCGAATGGTTCTCTCATCATGTAATTATATAATCATATTCATATTATTATCCTGTATTTATTTTAATTATTCTAAATTTAAAACTATATATATTTTCTTAGATAATTAATGTTGATAATGATGCTAAATTATAAAATGATATTTTGTTTTTGGATTGATTCCCTCAAAGGTAGGTTATGATATTGGATTCTTACAATATTCCTGGAATTTTATTCACAAAATTTCACATGAAGAAGGCCTAAAATCATAAATTAGTTGTGTAGTTACACTTCCATATTGGGGATACTATGTAATTATGATTTATTTAATAAAATTAAATAATCATAGTCATTTTACATTTATTTTATTAAAATTAATGTTTGTTAACATGGATCGCATTATAATAAAACATTTATTACATTTTACTTGTTTCAAACTCTCTTACATTATCCATATTTGCGTATAGGAAGATCCCGATCCATTAATCATGTTGATAGTGGAATATATAAAGGTTGGGGTGTTGTTGCATAGTTATAATAGAAGACTTGTATGATATCAACGATGTAGGTCAATTGGTACTTTGTGACAGTGAATCTCATCTACCACAAAACATTTAATGGGTTTTCCCTAAAAATATTGAAATAATATAATTTGGATATAGATTGAAAATGAAGAACTCATTGCATTGGATGTTGATAAAAATTATTTTGATGATCTTAATGATAATTAAATTTATAAATTGGAAATGAAATTATATCATAATTTCTCATTTATATGTATTTCAAACATATACATGTTGTTCTATGTTTTCTATTATGGTACAAAAATTAAATATACTATTTTATACATTGAATATAATCTAAACCATTTGATTTATAGAAATTCCAAGAATAAAAAAAATTCAAGATCCTTTCCAATCAACATATCAGAGCACACCACTACTACGATCAGCTTTTATGGATCAGAGTGATTCTATTATACTAGAGACTTAAAACAAACCTATAGGTTTTCAAAATGATTTTTGGAAGCCCATTATCTAATGGTCCTCTAGTTATGGAGTAGTTTTTCTCCCAACCATTTAAAGGGTTATTAGGGTGTTACCATTATTGTAATGTATGTAATTTTATAGAAACCAGTATAATTTATTAACATTTTAATTATTTTTTTTCAAATTTATAAGGATAACATCATAAGAGATATTTATATGAACTCAATAGATGAAAGGGTCCAAAAATAATTTTAAATTATCATTCCATTTATGAATTCAGGGTTCCTACTAGTGATGTTATATGAATCAATTGATATATTATTAAGTATCATGGTTTCAATACGGTGATATTTCCCATTAATAATAATCATTGGATGCAATTTCCCACATCTTAGAAAAACTATATTTTTGATAACAATGTATGTGTAATATTAATATAATATTCATTGACAAATAATTTAAATGGAATGAGTAAAATTATGAATATACTTATAATTTGTTATATTTTTGATTTCAAAATTTATTTTCGTTTTGATATCCCTAACTCCATTTAAAGCCCATGGACCCTGAGAAATTGGATGATAAATAGAGATACATTAAATGGATATTATGGAATGTGTTTGATGACACATCTATGATCTCATAAAAAATAGGTGATAATGTTCCTGAAGACATGTTTTAAGCGGGATTGAATATTTTTTTCGATATTGAAATTTGTTCATATCAGGAGATAATTACATAATTTATCGTATATTATTAACCTAACAACAATAATATTATAATTTTTATTTATGTTTATATTTTAAAGGAATTATCTAAAAAATACAATGAATCGGGATAAATGATTCCTTCCTCATATCACTCGGTCACAGTGATTTTATAGTAAAAGGAAAAACAAGGTTCATTTTATTTATCATTAGTTGTATTATTTTATTATAACACTAGGATATTTTAGGTCTTGTATATTTAATTTTTTTAATGTATAAGGAATAAGGTCACCTAGTTGATAGGATAGTGATCTGGCTTAATGTTTATAGGAAACATGATGATAGTTTTGTTAATGAACATACCACATAAGTTGGATTAAGTAATTTTCATTACTATTTAATGATATTTCATTACAATAAAAAAAATATTAATGAAAAAATAAAAAAATAAGAAAGATTGAATCTATATTAAATTGGGTATTCTAAATGGATCAAATGGTGTTAATTATCTCCATTGGAATCCTTGCATCCATGTAGCAGACAACAATTAATTGGGTTTAGGGATAGTTTGTTGTTATCATTTATTTTTTTATTATGTTATTATAATATTTAAAAAAAATTAGTAGTAAATAAAATTTTAATAAAAATATGATATTATGAAGTTAAGATAATTTCAAAAATAATTTTCAATATTATTGTATTAACTGATTAAAATTGAATAATCCAAGGATGTGAACCCTTTATAATAACTATTTGTTTCCTAAAACAATACAGTTGTAATCCATTTTGGAAAGGTGAATCCTAAGACTATATAGGGGGGTTTTAGGGATTACTCCATTTAGAATCCTTTGGTTGGAAATCTTCATCATTTACTTATACACCTATAGGGGTTCAAGTAGTTCTATTGATCAATAAGAACAAAGATAAATTTCAATGCTGAAATCCAAAGTACAAGAACATTACTATTATAGGGAAAAAAAGATTAGTTTTGGTTGTAAATGGAAAATGATGAAGGTTAATTATTTATGTAGATAATGGGAATGATATTAGAATAAATTCCCTATCGTATATCTTGTTCTACTGAGGTATATTTTAAACTTAATCCATGAATCAACAAATACTTTTAAAAGATATCAATGTCTTTACAAATGTACAAATGGGAATCAAAACCAAAAACATTTCGTAGAATGGTTGTGAAATAAAATGGAAACAATTTTATATTTATTATTCAAAAATTTGAACTTGATCCTGGTTAATACAACTTTTCATTTACCTGATATTCCCATAAACCCATATTTAGTGTTTTAAGACACTAAAACATGCGTGTAATGGTAAAAACCCTAGGAAAAATTCAATTTATTTTGGAATCATTTTTTATCCAACATAAAATTATTTCTGATTTTTAGGAGTATAAAACAAATCCTTATGACATGACTTGTGCTAAAGATGACTCAACAAACCGTTTTAAAATATACCAAATTCTTTAAAAACACGCTTCTATGGGTAAAAATCCCGAAGTCCGTGTTTGATTGCTGAGAAATCAAAATAAAATTACTATTGACTGATATTTTTATATATTAGAACGTTTACTAAATAAATCTAATTTATAATTTACCGTGGAATCTGGTAGACAAGTTTTTAGTTTTTTAAAACATTAAAACATCTTTGAAACGGTCCAAATCCAACTAACCCACCACATCTTGGCATAAAAAATGGGAAAACCAATTTTAAATTATTTTTTATGTGTATTAGTAGTATAAACATCTATATCATTTCCAGTGCACTCAAAATTAATCAATATATAGTATTAAAATATATTAATTTCATTAGAAATGAGCATTTGGGGGTCAACATGAAGAAAATGATTTTATATGGAAATTAAATCTTTAGAAAATGAATATAGATTTATTTTTGAAATTAATGAATTGATTCAACATCAATCTATGTTACTATTATTCTAGGATGTCAGTAAAAACATTTCTAGAATTTTAAACCACTAAAATTCATATGTAATGGTAAAAACCATAGAAAATGACCACCTATTGATGTTAAATAAAAAGAAACACACCGTTAAATTACTTAGGATGTATATGGGTAGACAACACATCTATCTAATGTAGAAGGTGATGTAAATGACATTATGAACTATTTTAAAAGATATTTATTTCTTAGAAAACATAAGATGTGGGGTAGAAAAAATTAAAACATGATCATATGGTTGTAAAATCATAGGAAAATGACTGTAGACTGATTTTTGAAATTTGGGAAATGAATCTACATTAATCTGGTTTTTTATTTTTCTAATATTCCCATAAATGCATTTTTCGGGTTTTAAAACAAATATAAACATGTGTAATGATAAATCCCATGTAAAAAAACCTCAAATTCTCTTTAAACCACGTCAAGACACCGTTGAATTACTTTTGATGTGTATGAAATGATAATATTTCCATCCGACATGTGGTGCGCATGGAATGACTCAATAAGTAGTTTTAAATGATATCAAAGTCTTTAGAAATATTCATCAAAGGGTCAAAACAATGAAAATGACATTGGATACTTATTAAATCATTTAAAATTACCATCATTTCATTTTTGACATGTATAAACTCATTCAACATCAATTCGTGTTAGAGTTTATCTTGTACTCTTGTAAAAATGTTTATAGTGTTTTAAAATAAAAAAATGTGCATGTAAAGGTAAAAATTATAGAAAAAACATCATCTAGGAATGGATTAATGGTATACCTAGTTATGAATTCTTTTTAATGTTTCTGTATCGATAAAATGAAAATGAAACATGTTGTGTTCTTAGAATGACTGAATTAATAGTTTTAAATGATATCAAAGTCATAAAAACGTGTTTCATGATATCCAAACCATGAAAATAGTGTCTGATGGCCAGGAAATCAGAGTATAATATCTGTAGATTTATTTTGGAATTTTAGGATCCAATGTGATGTCAATAAGAGTCACATTTCTTTTGAGATTCCAATGAATGAATTTTAAGTGTTTTAAGACACTAAAAAATTCATGTAATGGTAAATCCCATAGAAAATTACAACATGATGGAATTAAATAATGTTAAAACCACTTTACGATTATTTTGATGTTTCCAAGGAGAGAAAACATCCATCTGATGTTAGGTGTGCTCATAATGACACAATAAGAATTTTTAAAAGATGCTATTGTCATTGAAAAATGGAGCAGGGGGATGAACCAAGAAAACTACATCATATGGTCATGAAAAATTTTTAAAATAAAAATAGATTTATATTATTATTATTATATGAACCAACACAAAATAAATCAAAGTTATGGTTTCCTATAAATTATCTGAATTCATTTATGTGATTTAAAAAATTGAAACATGAATGTAGTGGTCAAAACCATAGAGAAATACCTCATATGATCATGAAATCATGGGAGAAAAACATTTTAATTATTTTGAAGGAGTACAAGTAGATACAAAAATCATATAAAGTGTGGTGTGAAAATATTGAATCAAAAAGTAGTTTTAAAAGAAATCAAAATCTTTAAAAACCTCCATATGGAGGTCAAACCCAAGAAAAAGATATTAGATGCATGTAAAATTACATGAAAATGACTATAGATTGATGATATTTTCATATAAATGGATTATATTCAACATTGATCCTTCATATGAGGGTTTTTACATTTTGAATTTTAGTTCGTTCTCTTTGGGGAATTGAACCTTTTCTAGATAGTAATCTAGGAATTTATGTAACCTCATCTAATGATAATGATAAATAATATATGATAGTCACAAACTAAGTGTTTTTATTGATCTCAATTAAATTATATTTTAATTTAGTTATTAGATTAAATATTATTCACAATTCCTTTAAAAATACTTATTCATGTTTTGTATATCATTCATATTCATAAGGTAATAAATATTTATTTATTCATTAATAAAAAATTTATTTTATTTATTAAATATATAATATAAAAAAATTCACTATATAGGGATTAAAATATATATTTTATTGGTGAATTAAATATGTAATTAAATATGTATTATTTAATTTAATTAATGTTGAAGAATTAGAGTGGACCAGAATCATATCAGCTATTAATCGTTATTTTCATGTCTGTAAATAATATTTATCACTCCACGAGTTAGATATTCCATAAAACAATAATACTAATTTTATTATATGGCTTGGGATTTAATAATTATTGTTATTTTATTTCTAGGATTTTATGTAAATAAATAAATTTTAAACCAAAACCCTTGATCTATAAATCTATAGTTATATCTTTTGTGAAGGGTTAAATTGAGACTTCAGAATTAATGAACATTGGAGGCTTTTATATCCATTCCTCTTCCTATCACCCTCTCGCGAATGAGATGTGCTAGAGACATTCCGTCATGATCAAAGTAACTACAAGAGATTAACCCGAACTTTGTAAGACAACTGATACACCATGCTAGCACCTGGAAATAAATTAACATCTCTGCAAGACCAAAGGACATTGGGTATATCATTTCTTGAGGTATTCTACACATGGTTCTTCATAATGCATCAAAGGTAACCCAATAAGTGTTTTTTGAAAGATCAATATCATCATCGAATAATTTTATAATGATAAGGAAAATATTTCCACTATTCTAAAATAATTAATTATATATTCTATATGAAAATATCCACTCTAGGATCTGGGTATTCCTCATATTAATTTTTGGCATGGAAATATTTTTTGTCCATGGGGTTCACATCCCTGAAAATATTACAAAGGATCCACTAAATCAATTTTTTTATATGACCACTATAATTCATCCATTATTACTAAATATTATAAGTCATATCAAAGCTTCTATGTTTCAAATTTTTAAATATTTATTTTATTTTTGATTTATATGGGAAATAGTGGTTGGATTTTCATATCATGAAATATTCATTATTAAATCTATTATAATTAACATGACTTTAGAATTTAAATTTTCATTATTCTCATTTCATTTTCTAAAAATAGACTATGAAAATATGAATAATGACAAGAGATTCCATCGAGATGTTTTGAGTCATCTGGGTGGGTAGAATAAGATTACAGAGAATGTATCCATAGTACTTTTTGTGTATCTAGGTTCACTAAACCTAGTCTTTCCTCAGAATATATAGTACATCGATATGTTACAATATATGGTGTATTTATTACACACCTCATTTAGAACATCCAACACTACACACGGCATGTTGGATTACATGATGTGTAGAGAGCATACACCCCTTGTAGGTTACATGATTTAGTAGTGAAATTTGTGCAAGTTGTATTGTCATATACACGGTCGAAACCATGTGAGACCATGTCATATCCCCCTCCATCAAAATGTATCACTATGAGGGGGGGGGTTAGATAATGAACCCCTGAGTCCCGCCACTAGTAGGCATAGATATGGCGACTACCACCAAGGGTGTAAAAATCTAAATATATTGGTGGAATTAACCATTATATTAAAATCATAGCAAGAGATAGAATGAATCATTCGCAACAAATCAAATACATATTATAAAATAGAAACCCAAATCATCTCACACACATGTATAAATATAAATGATACATATAAAAGTATCCAATGTAAATACCAAAAAGTAAATCTAGATCAGTGACATAAAAAATGCGGAAGATCCGAGCTAGTAAGGTATTATAAGGTCCGTAAAATCCTCCTGGAAACCTATAAAAATATTTATATACATAGGTTGATCATACATGTATACTTACTCGAAAAACAATGTCTCTCATGAACATGTAAAACAAGATTATTAATGAACCTATGAGAAAACATCAGAACCGAAAAAACACTAAAACAAGAATACTAATCATCCCAACCTCACCAAGGCACACTCTAAAATTAACTCAAGCCAAGTAATATACTATAATGAAAATCATGTTGAAGATAGGGCATAATTCACCAGTTTCTCATGGATAATCCACTCTCACACTCCAACAGAGGAAATCTTGTCATTCCCACCAATTCCAAATATACCACATCACATCCCGCCCGCACACACCTAGAATACATACTATATCACATCATTCCTACACACATCGAGGCCACACAACACATCCCACCCACATAAACCTGGGCCTCACAATACATCATACATATACAAACCCGGGCCACACATCACGTCGCATATCATCCTGATGACACTTTGGAACGAGAATCACTACTCATCTTGAAGACACCTGGGATACCACATCACTAATCTTCTTGAATAAACCTGGGAAACCACATCACAACTAGACTGAAGAATCATGGGCAATCATCACCTTGAGGATGGAGTTGGGAAGATCAGTTGATCGACCATCCATTGTCTCACCATGTTGTTTGGAAAGACACCCCCTTGCATGAGGTTGTGGGTGTTCGACATATAGTTCTCAACATGGCTGGGAGGTCTATAGAAATAATAAGGAAAATCAATATATATATATATAATATCAAAAACTCAATTCCATCCAATGGGTTCATAAACAACAAAAAAACTCACAACATTGACACTTGTTCTTCCACCTCTAACAGCTTAACATTGCAAAAAAATCTATAAAACAAATTTCTTGTTTCTAATAAATTTAATTTAATCACCATATTAATTTCATTAGTTAGCATCCACCACATTTAACCACACAAACCACTATTTAATTGTCCATTAACCATTTACATTCCATTAACCATACCAACACAATACATTTAAAGCATTATTAAATATTCATTTCCACACAAGAATCTGGCACAACATATCCACAAATCACAAGAATCTTGTCATCCAAAACAATATCACCATACCTCCCCACAAGAATGAAAAAACAACCACCAACTCACCACCCAAAAAATAATGGCCCACAAGTCATTATCCTCACAAGCCATGTAACATATTATAAATTATAGGGTTTAGTGTAAATCTTGAGATTTGAAACTCACTATTAACTTCCCTGCACATTTTCAAAATAATAAATATCATTTCATGAAATTACATATAGTTTTGACCATCCTCTAATCATTCCTACAGAGCTTCACCATGCCCAACATGATCACACATCACCTCTACCTTTGAGTCTGCCAACTAATAGTCCTCCACTTACTGCATCAGATAATATTTCACTATCATATAAATCAAAAAACCTCCACCACCATCCAACATTGCATTTGTGTGAAAGGATTACAACACCTTAATTTCTCACAAAGATACCCCAAACTCCTGAAAAACACTCTTCCATATATTCCTACTCAAATAATCAGCCACAAAATTCCACTTCCTAGAGGTGTAGGAGATCTCAAAATAATTATACTGATGAAACTCCATAAACCTAGACTACCGCAAGTTTATATCACAATAATAAAAGAGATACCTCAAGCTCTATTGATCCATATAGACCAAAAACTCTCCCCCAATGAGGTAATATTGACACAAAATCACTGAAAATACAACCTCTTCTAGATCAAGATCATGGGTGGAATAGTTATTATCATTGGGATGTTACTACCTACACCCATAAGTGATCACTACATCATGTTTCATCAGCATGCATCCCATACATGGAAATAAACATCACAAAATATCTCAAAGATCACCCTTTCCTCACGAAATTGGAGGATTGTTTCAATAAACAACTTCCCCTTTAGGTTACGGATGGCTTCCTAGAACTGATCACTCTACAAAATAGATTGTTCACTCTTATTCAATGTTATAAATTTGGTTGTAACATGGGAGAAATTGTAGAATTCCCTTTGATAATAGCCTTCATGACAAAGAAAACTACAAACCTCTACCACATTATTAAGTGATACCAAAGAAACAACCACTTAAACCATTGATGGTCCAACTAGAACACCCTACTAACACACCAAATTCTTGAGGAAATGGACCTCCCATGTCCAGAACATACCCTATGAAAACATTCCATAAATATTGTGTGTGTCGAAGAACATGAAAGATAGATATGAAATTCTAGGCACGATCCTCCTCTAAATTTGATTGTATTAATATATCATCGGTGAATAAAATGAATATCCAATCTAGGAAATCATGAAACATGATGTTAATAATCCCCATTAACATTCATAGTGTGTTCATAAAAATCAATGCAATGACTATAAAGTCAATGTTCCCATACCTACATCTAAAGGCAATCTTCATGATATAATCACCCTTCACCATAAAATGGGTATATAGAGACCCCATATTGATCATAGAAAACCAAATCTCACCTATTAACTAGTAAAAATGTTCTTATATCCTGGGAAAGGGGTAAAAATTCTTCACCGTGACCTGGTTCAACTAGCGGTAGTCTATACAAAACCGCAAACCACCATCCACCTTCTTAGTGATTTAAAATGTACCCCTACATGTTGAGACACTAGCCAGATGAATCCCGTTTTCATTATATCATCTATCAAAATCATCAATAACCACAACACAGAAGGTTCTTCCATATAAGGATACATCGAAATCAGAGAACCACTAGGCAATAAGTCTATTTAAAATTAAACAATATATTGAGGGGTATAATCAACAATTATTTAGTAAACAAATCATGGAACACCCCCAACGACCTTGAGAAATTATTCCATACTAGAGTCCATAGATCCCACTGATGACTCAGCCTACAAAAAATCAAGGGGTTATAAATTTCAATGTCCCACATGGACACATCGATCTCCAATAAAAACCACATGTTGGCCATCCACAAAAAAAACATGATGCTCCTCTGGAAGTAGTAAATTACAAAACCTATCAAATACAGATAGTAGATGAGGAGTATGAAATTTCATTACTTCAAATCTAGAAATAAAGGGTCCTAATAGGACTAATATGGCCCCATCATCAATCTGCACCCTCAGAACGCCTCAAACAATTTTTTCTGGGCTCTGACAAGCGTAGTCAGCACTAGGGTTATGGGATGGATCTCTAAATCTAGTCCCAAATCATTGTATAGAGCTGATGAAACAAAGTAGTGTAAATATTTTGAATCAAACAAGGAACTGAAATTATTATTAAGAAAACTATTAATACCTCTAATAATATCTGGCCTATCTAGAACTAATGCCTCTAATGTGTACAATTAAACATACCTAGCTCCATTACCTCACTACTGACCACCACCTCCCCATCCCTGATTGAGAAATATTCCATAAACACATGGAACATAATGAGTTTGGCATATACCTACTCTATCTCGCCTTAGTAGATTATATTACCTCTTCCCTTGCTGCTGAAATGGGAAACCATGTAATTGATGTTGAGGATGAAATTGAACCTGTTAGTCTTGGAAAACTGAGATCGAGATGCCATTGGACACTGGTCCTGAAGATGATTGTGAACACCACATAATAAACACAATATCCCCAACCCCATAGGAAAGGCATGAAAACCAGATGATCGAAAGTGATGGTGCCATGTTAGACTCTCATCTGTTCAAAACCTCATGGGTCCTAGTGCCTGAGATATGCCACTGGAAACAGTTTTCCTCAAAGAACCATGATGGTTCCCTTCCCATGACAGGCATCCTCATGAGTTTATTCTATCAAACACCTCTTACTTCTTTAGATACTCTAGATATGTTCGGGAAAAAAGGAGTCACTTCATACTATATAAAAGGATGGAGTGCCCCCTTCAAGCTGCCTCCCACGAGACTCCTCATGTGCAAAAATATCATGCTCAAAATAAATATGGTTGATGAAATTGATTCCCAAATCCCACACGAACATACTCCCCTAATGAAGAGAAATAATCTCGTGCCTCCTCACTTCGTTCACAGTCGATGAAAGGAACTCTAGTCAGAAGACCTTCTTGTAGTCGACCTACAAAACATCTGCCTCCTTCCTCTCTCCCAAATACAACAACCACCACTGATGTGAAACTCCTCTTATCTGACAGATTTACAAAGGTATGATGTACTCTATTAGGGCCTAAATAAAACTAAATGTGATATCATGCCCTTCAAAATAGCTATATCAATCAACATCTGAAACAGTTCCCTCATATATATGCATATCCTTCGTCTGAAAAGCGCATAACATCCTCTGCCACTGATCATCCTCCTCAACAATATCAACCCTATGAAGATCAACTAAATTTTCCATCTAAATCTCTACTACTAGATCCAAACATGAATGATTAAAGGGAGCCATAGCTAAAAGGAAAAAAGGTTTTCTTGAACACCTATAGTATGAATGTTCATTTAAGATTCATTTTAACACATTTAATTAATTTTTTATTCATTTCATCTTTCCCAAAACAATCCAATTCAAACAAGGGAACAAATCATTATGTTCATGGACCTTTAAAGGTATCTATCTTATAAATATGTATATCTCAATTGGTTGTTAAATAAGAATAGATTCCATACACTCAATCACCGGGGGGATAAAATCCATTGTCCTATTCAGTCTCCCTAGCCTATGTCACACACCAAATACAATTGGAACTATTTCCATACCAACCACTAAAACCCTCCATATTCCTAACTCCAATAATCATCCCATCTATCAACCTCTATTTGATACTATTCTATTATTTCACCCTCCCTCCAAGGAACCACAATGATAGGAGAGACATAATGACCCCCCGAGTCCGTCCTTTATTTTTCCTAGTTTGGAAATATTCACTAATGTTTTATATATGTCACAATAATGGAGGAATTACCCTTTAAAGGAAAACCAGATGAGAAGATAGAATGAATCAACTAAAAAAACCAAGAATTAATATAATATTGAAACCCAAAATCATCTCACATGCACGTACAAACATAACTGATATCGAAAAATTTATCCAAAGTAAATACACAAAAGAAAATCTAGAGTATTGACCCTATGACTGTCAAGGATCCAAAAAAGTAAGGTCCAACATGGTCCAAAAAATCCTCCTACAAACATGAAAATAATTTAATATACATTGGGTGAGAATATAATTATATTCACAAGGAAAACCAAATTTTATCATGCACATGGGAATGAAGAATACAAATAATCCTCTGAGAAAACAACAAAACCAAGATGCACCTAAACTGGAATACTAGCCATCCCAACCTCACCTAGGCCGGACCACCAAATAACACAATCCAGGTAATATAATATAATGTAAATCAAATGAATGATCAGATACCATGAACCACTTTCCAACTGATTACCCACTCTCATACCCCAAAGGTAGACATCTAGGAACTCCCACATCATTCAAATATACAACATTACATAATTCCCACACACACTTAGGCCAAATAACATAGCACATTCCACCAGCACACACATGGGCCTCACAACACATCCCTCTTGCACACTCTTAGACTACACATGACATCACATATCATCCAAAAGACACATGGGAAATCACATCACAACTCATACCGAAGACATCTATGAAACCACTTAACAACTCCCCCTTATGAATCCTAGGACACCACATCACAACTTTCCTGAAGAATATTAGGGAATCATTACCAAAATGAGGGAGAAATGAAAAATGGGTGGCCATCCATCCATCCTCCCACTAGGATGTTTGGAAAGACACCCCCACAAGATGATGTGGGTGTTCGGGACATTGTTCCCAACATGGGTGGGGTTCATATAGAAGTCATAAGAAAAATAATATTTTGTATATGGTATAAAACACTCAAGACCAACCTATGTGTTCACAAACAACCAACCAACTGAAAATACCATCACTTTTGCTATCACCACTAAATTTATAACATCTAAAAGAAATCCCAAAACACTATTTCACATTTCCATCCAATTTCATTTAATCACCCACATTAATTTAATTATTTATCATCCACCACTTTTAACGACAAAACCCACCTTTTAATTGTCTATTAATCATTTACATTCCCTTAACCAAACCAACCCAAACCATTTTAAGAATTAGTAAAAATTAATTTTCTACATCGACACTTGACAATCTTGCACAATATAACCACATATTATTTTTATCTTTTCAACCCCAACAATATCACCTCACCACACCACATGCTTGACCAAACAACCACTATCTCACTGCCATAAAAGCATGGCCCAAAAACCATCATCCCCACAAGTCCCAACCACACATCACCATCCCATAAGCATGGCCAAACACAACAAAACACAACACATCAAGATAATTTTATAGATTTAAAAAGTGTATTTTTTCACATCACACTTTATTTCATCAGGGTGTTATCACATAATTCAAAATCCTACGGTAAACATTTTATTTTCCAATATATAATTAATTAACAAATTTACATTTAGGGTGATATCAAAATAATAACAACAGTCATAATAGTCAAAATAGTCACAATACATATATACAACACAAAAAATCACCCTATGGCCAAAATTTTCATCTAGGTATCAGACATACACAATCCAAAATATCACAATAATAATAAAGCTGAAAAAACATGAAATACAAACACCTTCACCCCCTTAATTTCAAATGAACCAATTATTTATCTTTAATTAAGCTATTAAAAACATAACCCATATATAGACAAAATGAAACCCCTCTTTCATGATACACAATAAAAATAAATGAGGGAAATCCTACCACAAAAAGGATTTTTAACCCACTATGAACTATAGGGTGAAGAACACTCATGAACCACTACCAAAACACAAGTACCATAAATCAACGTATAAAACACCATAAATCCCCAAAAGTGAAACCCAAAATCACCCCAATCCAATGAAACACAACCATAGTGTAACCCACGAGAAAAATGGAAGGAAACCTGTGAGCTCAAGAGGACAAATCACCATGGATTGAAGATGGGATACCCATGATCGATTATTACTGAATTGAGTCTCCAAATGCAAAAGGAGAATGTAATTAGATGATTAGAAAGGAGGATATCCACTAATGTAGGGTTTGAGAAATAAACTGAGTGGTAGAATCATTTAAAACTATACAACATTGGGAATTACAAAACATGTAATCCCCTATCACATCATGTAATATAAGGATTCATGATTTTGAAGAAAAAAATCTTACCCTTTTATTATTCAACCACAAAAAACATAAAAGTTGTGAATTTTCCCTCTGTAAGCTATAAATCCAACTTTCACATCATGTAATACACATACACGTTGTGAATTTCCTACAACTACTCTATTGCACCTCCAGATTCAACAGATAAACAACGGGAACCTTCCATAAACACCTCTAATAACTAAAATTGGCAATGTAACATACCAAGAGGCCACATACTATTACATACTAATGGTATATATTAATAATAACAAACATGACTTCTAACTATTATACATGGTGTTTTTTTCACTATATCCCAACTTCATATTATAAATCGATCCATTCAGATAGATAACTAGAAACCCAAAAAATTGAGATAAAAGGTGTGTAGCGAGATTTTACTTGTTGTGTAGTCCAACTGGGGTACATGCCAAATCCCCAGGCATGTAACCTGGGTATACGATAATATAGGTACACATTATGTTTCTCATAATTACAAATTTTATATTCTTCTTACAAAGGATAGAATTAAATTACATTATATTGCTAATTGTAGTGTTAAAGCCTTCTAATATTGATTGGAACTTGTTTTGTTTTAACAATTTAATTTTGGTTATAATGAATTATTAAATGATCAATTACATAATTTTAATTATCTATTATTATTGGTTATGCCATTTATTTTAATTCAATGAAATTGTGGTGGGTATCACTAAGATAATTTATATGACCATTTATATAAAAGGGAGTTAATTAATTAATTAGTCAATATAAGCATGTTTATCATAATTGTATAGAATGAATTAAAAATTAATGTTAATTGGATTTATTGTTTTTTATTAGATTTATGGTATGACCATTCATGAGATTTACCAAGAAAAATATAGATGATAGATTTATTTAATTTAAATTTTGGCATAGTTTTTTAATTGTAAATTTTTTAATTAAAATGATGGCATGTGTTTCATTCCTCTCTCCAGTTATATGTTGGACCTACGTGTCTATGGTTATTTATGTAATTCCACATCACTAATATTTTTTAATGTTACCTATGTGTGAGTTATATATACTTGAAACAAATGAAGTATTCCATGGTGCAAAGAGATAACTCAATAAAGAACAAAGATGATGTTAAACCAGGTCATACATAGGTGGACAAGTGGAATGTTTCAACTCATTCCAACACTAAAACATGAAAATTTCTACTTGGTTAAAGGTTGATTTATTTTCCACAAAATAAATCATCTGTTTAATATTATCATGATGAGGTCATTTATTTATTTCAATCTGATTCATTGTATATTTTATTGATTCCAAACCAATATCACATATATAAATGAATTAATACAACATAGTGAAATATAAAAAAATTATTCATTAAGGTTTTATCAACACAAAGTTAATCACTTATGTAAAATCCAATTAATAATAAGAATAATTGTAAAGCATAAAATTTGGAACCCTCTATGTCACTCATACTTCTAACATTGATTAGGATTTATCTCTTGATGCTTTCATATATTACTCGGGTTCCAGGGGTTGAAACTAGTAGTTTGGCAGTGGAAAGGCCACAACACATGGTAAATGACGATTTATTATAACCATGCAGCTAACTGTATGAAGGTTATGTAGTTTTTGATATTGGAATTTTTCCAATTTGAACATAGTTTTTCAGACCATGAAACACCCCAGCGGTAATTTTGTGACCCTTGTGGGTGAATTGTGTAAATAGAATAGATGTCATACATTTTTCTAAAAAGTGTATAAAAAATGTGAAACATATATAGATCACATAAATATTGTTTTGTTACATTTTGACCCCTTTTAATTTTAAGGGTTTTGACCCTCTAACTATATTCCAATGTTCATATCCCCTATCCCTTATCTTCATGAGTTTTCCCATCCTCCTTAGTGGTTTTATAGTCATATTTTTTTTGTTTTTCTTGACTTAATTTCGTTACTTCATGGTTTCATATTCTTTTCCTCTTCTCAGTCAATGTTCATCCATTTATTTAATGTGTGTAACCATTGGTGTTGTGATGGATTATTCTAGGGTATATAATATTAATTTTGTTTTGATTTATTAAGGCCTCATTGTGTGAGTCCTTGTTCTTCACCTTGTGGACGGTAAAAGTCAAGGGATGTGTGTTTTGGATCAAATATAAGATAGCTATCTCGACTTGAGGGTATTTTCCATGGAATAAAATTAATGTTTTACTCAAAAAAATATTAAATTTATATTTACATTATTTATTATTGGTGATTATTCCGTTTTTGATGTGTTTCTAGGATTGTCGTGGAAATTTTTTGTTATGTGTGTGGCTTATAATTCTACATAGTGTTTAATAATATACTTCAAATAGTATTTATGAACCTAAATGAATTTATAATGTGATTTTGGAAATTATTTTTTTCTAAAAAAGGTTCTTGAGAAAAATGGGAATTTTTTTTGTGAAATGGAGTTTATTTTATCTTATTTAACATGTCCAATTAGTTGTGGATGTGTTGTATTGGAGTATCACTTAGGTTAACCATGGTGTGAAATAGGGTTCGATCAAACAACCAAGTTATCATTTATAGGGAATACCATTAAAGATTACATTTTTATTTCTAATGGACCGTGATAGGCTATGGTAAGGAATACCATGAGGGAATCCAAGTTGGGATCAAGGAATACCATGAGATCTCACACTTGTTTATAATTATTGAATACATTTTTATTTACTTATTTAGAATTATTTAATTCATGTTTATTCGCACCTTATAGTCATGTTGTTTAGAATCCTAGGTTCACATTACTCATGTATGATTGATTTATGAGTTTTATTCTAGTATAAGTTCCATTTTTATGTGATTACAAGTATTATTCTCCCTTATATTTATATGGTCTCATGATTATGATATTATACTCATTTTGTAATTCCTTATAAAATATTTTTTTCATGTTTTTCCTTGTGGATATGTTTATTTATTTGATCCATGTTGGAAACTATTTTGGAAAAGTAGTTTTTTTATGTGAAAAAACAAAGTCATTTCAAAGGATTATTTTAAAATTTTATTTAGTCTATGGAGATTCATTTTTTATATTTTTTCAATCTAGTTTCCTGTTTTTAATGGATAAAATACTCAAAAAGATTCATGGAGGTATCTTAATGGGATTCATGCCTCACACCCTTTTGTGAAATTTGGTGGTTTTCAAGATTTTATTTTTTTGGAGACAAGTAATTGTAAGGGAACCATGTTCCATTATGGATATTATTTATTATGGTCATCTAGTGTTATGTGGTGAATATATGGTATCATGGGGATTGGCCCATGTGGAGTCTTATATGGTATTTTTAATCATTGGAATGTACTTTGGGACTTGTTTGGTATTTTACAATTCTTTTTAGTTTTTTTTTGTTTTCTGATACTAGGGATTCGATCAACTATGGAATTATTTCTATATTATTTATATAATTTTTTATAGTTTATACGTATCTTATGTTATGGAATATGATTATATTGGTGATTCAGTATCATTTTATGGAAGGATTAAGCTAGTTTACCGATGCTAAAACATTACATATTCGATTTTTGGTTATTCCCATGCATTTCTCGAGCCCATGTCCATTTGGAATGTGCATCGGGCCCAGTGGAGGTCCATCTATAGAGATGGATTAGGATGAAATGAGTTGGTTCATTAAAAAATTCTATTAGAGGAAGGGTTTTTTAGTGGTAGAATAAATCATGGAATGTTAGTATTTGATGGGTAGGAACAAGGGATTTCTTGACCCACTATTCATAGTGTTAAAAATCATGTTACCATGGGTGTTATAGGATTTGGGTTTTATTTTGAACCCAATCATGGGTTGTTTTGATAATATTTTGAATTATTTATTGAAAAAAAATTAGTACTATGGAAAACCTAGGTTTTTTCATTACATTAGAGGGTTAAATATCTATGTTAATAGGAAGCTCATGGTTAGTGTGCACGGTTGGTAGTAACCATTTGTAGGCAATGAAAACATTCCTCTATCCCTATTAAAACCGTCAAAATTGATTCATGGTTTGAAAAACCATACTAAAAAATATAAAATGTAATAATTTCTTGAAATATTTTATGATTTTTCTACTTTTACATTTGGTGTTTCTTGTAATGCTTATGAATCTTTATGATACCTGATATGAAGGATTATATTTGATTTTTGGAATTGATTGAGATTTAATTTTTATTAATGAATATTGTGTTCTATGGATTGTAAGCAATTCCTCCCCAAAGGACCCCTTCCAGGTTTAGAGAGGGTGAAGTAGAGAGTTACCCATAGGCAAACCCTCTTGTTTATGTGTCTTTGGTGGAGTTAGTTTTTCACATGATAAAAACATGGGTTAATTTGGTTGTGGTGAGAATAAATGAATCACGGATTATGATCATGTGTTTTCGAGTAATAATCCCAGGGTGTTTCATAGTGAATAGGTACTCATCATTCTTAATGAGTTGTTTGATCATATTGAGTGCATATTTTAGTTCTTAATGATCCTTGAGACATTTAATGTGGCATTTCCAACATATTTTCTAGATTGACAGGGTATAATGTAGTTGGAATAGAGGATCTATTTTATAAGTATGATGATATAAAATACAACACCTTCTAGGTGGATTTCGATAATAATTTTTACTTGGAGATGATGAGAGTGGTGAAGTCCCATGAGTTCATGAAGATGGAGATGAGAGATCATTTGGTGATGGAGTAAGCTGCTTGATTCCTCGATTTGGTTCATATCTCACTAGATCACCTCTCGAATTATTACTTCAAGACTCGATTATTTGAAATCATCTTGGGAATAGATATAAAATCGTTATTAATAATTATATGCCTAAAAACCTATTCAATTGTGGTTGACAAGGATTATATAGAAGACGTAGACCCAACAAAAAAGATATGTCTCAGTGGTGTTCCTTCTATATGTAATTTCCATGGTACTTTTTATGGATAGATTTGGATACAGGATAAGTCTCATAAGGGTAGTGGAATGATTTTCCTACAGTCTTATGGTTCATTTCAGGTGTCTTGATCAAGGGGAAATCCAATTGATTGTTATCAGTGTGGGAAGGAAGGAAACACTAGAACTAATTTATCAAATTCTATAAGGATGTGCCATCAGTTTGGGATATCATGGAATATCCAAAACATTCGCTAGTTGGATTCATATGGTATTGTCATAAGATCCTCATTTCAAATGAGATATCAATTACAGTTATAGGCTTATAGTATTGGATTATATCACCCTCATGGTAAGGGATATTATAAACATGTAAATATGACTCAAGATGGATCTGATCAATAGAATCTCTATGCAGTATATGTTATTCTTGGGGACTTGGGTTATAGGATGTCCCCCATTCAATGTACGATGCTTATTGACTGAATGTCCTCAAGGCCTAAATTTTTTATTTAATTTTGGATAAAACCTCATTTCAAGGATAAAGGGTAAAAATTCACATGACTTCCGAGACATAGACATTAATAAAACTAATGATTAAAGTGTCAAAATCATCCAAGAATAAGACTACGCAGAAATACCTCCCCGAGCATCAATATCATTATAGAACGCCTCCACCTTTGCATGACTGCTCATAAATCTGTCCCGTGTAAAAATACATGGGAACGGTAATGATGGTTGTGTCATAACATCTCAATCATCCAAATCTGAGTAGCCATTCATGGTGATGGAAACCTACTCTAAAACCACATCTGAAGCAATCGTTGTAGAATATATGGGACAAGAAAACAAAATACAAAAAAAAAACCAACTGAGACATTAATCCATTCTGCATACACCAAGGGCTCCTTCAACAAACCAACATAATCATCTACTGAGACATATAAAGACAGTCATTATGCACAAGAACTGCAACATGAATATTTCTATCTACCTTCCATTCTAGCTGAACAATGATAAAATATGTAGATTCGTATAGACGAATCAGGTGGGACAACTAGATGAAAATGGGAAATCAGAATCAGAACCAAATCACCAGTAGAATAATGAGTACCAAATCCTCACACCTACTCAGCCATGAAATCATTCCATGAATACCATACTCAAATACCAAATCAGCAGATGCGGTCAAAACCAACAGCAGATCAACCAAAATAGATCACAACCAAAACTCAACACACAAGCAAAGACCAAAATCAAAAAACAGGGCTGCAATCAGAGTAAAATAATCCTTCACCCAGCTTTCTCAATGACTAGTTTTGGGTCTTGATTTGACAGAACATAAATTCTAAATAAATTTAATTCAATATCATATTAAAAATATGAACAAAATAATGGAATAAATACTAACCCTCAAAATAATAGTGTGATATTTCGTATAAGAAGTTCCATGAGGTGAGGATATGGAAATAGAAATTGTTCAGGTTAGGTAGATGATCATGTTGATTTTCTACTAATAGATAGACATGGGTGGGGGAAATATGGAAGAGGTGCATAGAGGATGTGAACAGGGTTAGGGGTAAGGGGTTTAAGGATGGTGCCACTATCGAGGTTCAAGTCACTGGTAAATGTTTAATAGGAGCCTCCATCATGGATAGAAGGCTCCATGAGGGTTGGAGTCACTACCGTTAGTGTCAAAGGGTGTGGGGGTCAGTATTAGTTAGGGGTTTAGGCCTATAAGGATTAGGGTTTGGGTGGTGGAAGATTGATTGGAGCGTTTTTAAAATATTTCC
Source organism: Viscum album (assembly GCA_963277665.1). Classification (NCBI taxonomy): domain Eukaryota; kingdom Viridiplantae; phylum Streptophyta; class Magnoliopsida; order Santalales; family Viscaceae; genus Viscum; species Viscum album. The sequence continues at coordinate 1,945,950,212 of OY728160.1, forward strand.
TCACAATTTTAAAAAAATAACTACTAAATATAAAAATATAAAAATGTAGTGGTTGTTAAACTATACATCCAATGTATTTTAAATAGTAATTAAAATGATTTTTTAGTATAGGTTTCTAGAATAGCTGTCAATAAACCACCATTATGATCGATTTTATGTAGTCTAACTAAAAACCATATTTTAATGTAGGACTACACCAAAGTATTTTTTTTATAAAATATAATATTTTATCACCTTAATGTACACTCCCTCATTCAACAAGTAATTTTCACATATAAAAATAAAGGAATACTGATTTTTTAGGAATTTAATGTGAAATCCCAAAATAAAATAACCATAAAATGATAGCTTACATGAAAAATTACAAATTAATTACTTGTTTAGAATAAAATAAATAACACTATAATTATTTTCATTAGTGAATTAGAAAAAATAATGAAAAAAACTTGCACAAATAAAGTTTAATCCTATTCAAGTTTCACAAAATAGAAACAGTCTGAACTAGGTTCAAATCACCTCAAATAGATTCATAACTCATGAAAATAATTTTATTTAATGTATATTAATTTATCATTAACATAAATATATCTTCCATATCTCCATATTTTCATAAATTCAAATATTAAAACTTATTAGTCATATTAAACTCATTATATCATTCCCAAGGATATTGCAAATTATATAGCAGATGAAAAGTCTACATTTTCAATCACTTGTCGATATGAGCACCATGGAATTATCCTAATAATTTCACCTTAATTATCACCTGACCCAACCATTAACATCTCACTTCCATAAAGTTATTTTTTTTAATATTGAAATAACTTATGATTCATAGGATCTTCTCCAATTTTTTATGTCTTACTGTTTCTCCCTTCATCAATCATTCGACTTTTGACAAAAATTATTGTAGTAACATTTTCTCAACTCTGTCATCTAGTTATTTTACCAATTCATCAATCTACCCCATATTTGATATCTATTTCTGACATCCAACATGCATTATATGGTTCTTCAGGAACCACTTCTTCATTTTAAATTACCTGTAAAACACTCTATTCACATCTACTATATATCTTTTTTTGTTTGCAACCTTGCAATCCTCATTTTTAGGGGGGAAAATTTCTATATGATGACATGATTTAAATAGGTATTTTTTAAAATAATATGGATTCACAGTGGTGATTTCGAGATACCCTTGTTCTCTTATACTGTTTTTGTGACTTTTAGTGGTGGTAGTTGTTCAGGACTGAGAATTAATGAATCAATAGTCCTATATTTCAATCCGCACAAGTGCGACCAGTGGTTGTTGAGACTTTTCAAAGGTTCGGTCCAAGGTAGGTTATTTAAATGACTGTCTAATGGGGTGTCATTTTTTATGATGTACAACTCCCATTAATTTTCATACCACATGATCACAAAACCAAAAATGAGTTTACTCATTATTGAATTAGTTGTACTTTCTGATAGGAAAACTATTTCATTATTAATAATGGATAATAATGACTACATGATTAGAATGTATTAGAAATTAACCCACTCATTACATCATTAGATAGTTTAATCATGTTAATCCCAAATATGTTGTATTCTAATCATCATTCAAAATCACACTACTTTCCTATCTTCATGGACAACCATAGGTTTGGCTAAAGTCACTAGTAGTTGCTCAATACATAAACAACCTTAACTTCCAATCCTCAATGGATAGTGAATGAAATTTCGTTTATTCACATAAATCCATATGAATAATCTTATCAATCCTATGAAAAACACTATTTTATTCTTGTGAATTAAAAAATAATTAATCTTAAAAAGGACTATTACTTATTAAAAACATCCAACATTCATATCAATATGTCACTTGTTTTTGTCATCTACTTCTGATTCCTATCATACTTGGTCCCACAAACATTGAAATTATTTAATTTTGGTATGTAACACCATGAATAACCCATTATAGATATCCAAAAAAATTATAGAAAAAATTTAACATATACAAACCTAAAAATATCCCATTTCAGAATTGTTTTCTTAGTTTCCCCAGGGTCTGTAGGATCACTATGGAAACTATATTCTTTCCTCCTATAACAATATTTGACGAGTCTCCCTTAGTTTCTTCTCATCCAGGTCCCACAAAGTCTAAAATTTACCTTATAATTTCTTAAAATACAATTATTTAATTATATCATCATCATTATAACCTTCATGTATCTTTTCTAACTTCATTCCCCAATTTCCAAAAGAATATAGATAATGTGATACATTATCATAATGCTTTTTTCATGTGTGATACATAAAATTCCTTTTAATAAAGATCATATATTGACTATAAATGAATTAAATTATGTTCCCTACATTTTTTTGAGATCCTTCAAAAATAACATTTCCAACATCATCTCCTTCCTAGAATATATTTTCACAACATACACTACATCCATGTTAGATAGTGCCACTATCAACTATAGTCTAGAAATAAAACATATGAATGTTACCTGATAGCTAAACGTAGATCCCATGATTCTTATCAATGTTTCCCCATCTCATCTAATTTAATGTTTATCATACCCTTGAAATGGTTCATGCATTCCAAATCATAATGTGATACTTTTCAATCCATTGAGATATCAGGGTATCCATTTTACATTTTGTCCCGTGATTTTTTGAAAACATGTAAAAACACTCACTTATTACGAAATATTCTTCAATTTTAAAATCATTTTAAACATAAAACATCCAAAAAATAATGTATAATGAACCATTTCCATGTTTCTATCCTCATATTCCATTTCTGTTCCTTTATATTTATATTGGTTGAAATTTCTATCCAATGGGTCAAAGATAAGTTTATATATAAATGTTTCAAAACATTCCACTATCTTCCAAATGTACACATACTATGAAAAAATGAATTTTCCTTACTTCAAATAATACATAATTATTTTCAAACAAAGTCAATTTTCTTTATGATCCTTTATCTCGAACATTCTGGATAACATATCATTCATTTCTTCAATCAATTTCTTGTTAACACATTCATATATCATACTATACATGTAAAAGAAAATTATATTTAATATCCTTTCCTGAATGAACTTCCAATATTATTAATTATATTCCTTAAACTAGAAATATTGTTTCTAACATAAAATAATTAAACATCTGGTATTGTTGAGCATGTTTTCACTTCAACCCCTGAAACTGCATTTGATTCCATTAGTTATACCTTTCATTCAATTTGTCATGTAACATTATAATTGATTAATTAAATTATATTCTCTAAATATCATTTAAGTAGATCTATATTCGCAATATTATTTTTCAAGATGTCCACCTTATTTTATAACCAATCTAAGGATTATATTGATTATAATTTTCTTAACCACTAAATAAAAAATTACCAAGAAATTTACCCCTTCCATTTTATTAAAAAAATTTAAAACTAACCATTAGATTTAGTTCTCCCTGTTATCCCCTTATTTCATCATGTGACAAACCTATTTGTTATGTAGTGATTTTCCCAAATAAGAAATTATAAAATATCTCATATTTATAAAGCATGCACGGAGTCCATATTATCTTTCATTTTTAATTCCCTCAATTTTTAGTTACAAAGGATTTCCAACTAATTATAAATTTTATATTATCCAACCACTATATGACAATAATAATCCATATATAATCCAATCCTTTGAATTGGTATTCTAATTCTGGTAGACTACCTCAGCTCTCAATGTCGTGCTCCATCCAAAACTACACCCTCTAAAACATTCCCATGAGAAACAATATTCCTTGATCCTCATGGAATATATAAAAGTATTTAATTTTATGAACATGAAAATTATAAAATACATGTAAAACTCCACCTTTTGAATATATAGGATATTATTGAACAAGATTTCTTCATAAACTAACTGAACACACAAGAATTCCTTTAAAATTTACCTAACAATGTTTTAACAAATTTTTGGTCGTAGTTACATCTTTTACCTTGTTAAAATTCCTATAGAGGATCCCTTAATTGAAGTGTACTTCTAGGATTCTGATGAAATTCTATAAATCTTTATCCTATTGTCAAAATCCAATGTTTTCATTATTCCGACCCGTATGTAAACATTCTTTGGAATTTTTATCTAACTTGTCCCTTTAGTTGGCATTACCATGGACAAAAGAATCATATTCATAATCCTTGATAAGGGATATATTAACCTATATTTATATATATTTCCATTAAATTATTTTCTACCATGGTTATACAAAATGACTTTTTCATGATTTATGCCACAGAATTCAATAATATCCCCTAAAACTCCATTGGGAAACATAAATTGATTTTAGATACTTATGAATCACTCTTAAAAAATTTTATTCATATTCTATATCACACTTGTATATTTTGGTTTTATAGGAAATCAAATTACAAAAAATATTCACTTATTGTACAAAAACAATTAAAACACTATACATCTATATCCCCCAACCTTTTAATTCTATAAGAACATAATAATTAAATCATATACTACTTCAACCATGGATCTCCATCAAATAATGTTTCTGAAAACATGAGACTTGTTCTATATAAATAACACTCAAACATTATTTATCATATCATCAATAATTTTATCAAAATACTATGGCCCTCTTTATGACTAAACTATATTTGGACACCATAAAACTATATACAGATGCTCTAAAATATGATTCTTAGGTTTCATTCATTTCAAATTGAATGAAAGCATCAACAATTTACCTATAAAACTACACCTTCATGTTATATACTCTATATGATTGTGATTAAATATTCCATTTCAAGCAATTAATTTAATCCCCTTCACACCTATATATCCTAAATGATCATTCCACAATATAGTGGATGAAAAAAATTGGGAAAGTGTTCCATCTTTTGATCATCTGAAAATATATAATGTTTCATTTTTACATCATAAGAAACCAATATATAAAACCATATTATATTCTATACTCATTTTGTAAAAAAATATATAAATCCACATCATACAATAGACTATCTCAGATCAAATTCTTCTATGTCCCAAGTATCTCATGCATGGTCCACAACTACAACAAATACTTTCACCTAATGATAATGTTCGCATCATCCTTCCAAAATATCTCCAAGGTGTCATCAACCATAGGATATAACATTCCAAACATTCAATGAAAACCCCATCTTTTAAATGTTCAGTGACATAAATCCCCAAAATAAACTATCAATGTATTCAATAGACTATTGTCACTAAACTATTATTTTTTTCATAATAATCAGTTGTTTTTGAAGAATAAAATCTATAAGTGACATTATAGAATTTACCCTCATGTTTCTATGATATTTTTTCAAGTTACCCATTTGAATTCAATTATATCATAATTTTAAATGCAATACTAATTTCTCCTTGAAATTTTATCATTTATCCTTCCCCTTAGTTTAACAATTTATCATTGGGAAAAGATTACCCCTACCCTTCTACAATAAATTTTATTGTATAAAAACCATGAAAATCCTTTATATATTTCATCATATCAAGAACCAAATATTATACTTCCTTAAACAAAAAGTAAATGTTTATATTGAATTACCAATACCAGTATCAATTACATCCCATGATTCTAAAAGTTATTAATGTAGTACTAATTCCAACAATACATCATAAAACATCAATACCAATAATTTTAATTGACTCTAAATCAAGTATAATTAATTGATAATATCTTCCCCATATATTACATTCCATATTTCCAATAAAAAATTAATTATTTCATAAACACTTTTTTATAGAGATTGGATTTTTCTAAATTTTCTTGAGCATGGTCATTAATGCAATAGTTTTCTTCACTTATCGAATGACTAAGATAGTGTTTTGGAAAAATATCAACCCAAACAACTTGATAAATTTATATTTTATTATTCCACATTTTTGTCTATTTATAACAGTTTTATTCCCTTTAATGGATTCTAATGTTCAATCCAGTATATATTTTCTCCAATATAAATCTCTATAATTTGATTTATGGCCCATCAAACTAGGCAGTTTGATCCATTTCTAAATCCAATGGAAATCATTTCAAAAAATATAACTCCCATTGAAATGAGTACTACTATGGAAAATAATCCTCTAAAATTCTACTATAATTCAATGATACCACTTGTTTCTCTAATACCCCAATGTTCTAGAGATACCATTTAAAACCCAACATTCAATTAAAGGTTTAGATATATGAAAACTATAGTCAAACATTATCAATATCAATATGAAAAATTCATTCTCCAATATATCTTTTTAAATATAAATGAACATAATGTTTCATATGGAACACACAAAAAAAGTATAATAAAAAACTAACAACATTAAAAAAATAGATTGAAAAGGATCGGAGAAAGTCCCACTCCATAGAAGAAACATATTTTCTTTATTAATAATGAAAAAAATGATTATAATTAATTTAAAAAAAACAAGTGATCCAACTCATTCATTTTATAAAATAACTATTTATTTGATCATGATTTTACCACATTATAAACTTCATGAATGAACCATAATTTTTTATGTTATTCATGAATGTTCATTGATTTAGTAAAATCCACTGATATTTTCCCATTACATATACATCCTTAATATCCAATGCCAAGTGAAAATGTGATAAATATGATTGATTATTACATATAACTCTATTAAATTTTATAAATCCTCTGTAAAAAAATAATTTATTCGTAATAATTCAACAACGCTACTCATACAAGTGATAGTTTCTTCTTCTACAAATCCATCATCCATATTTATTTTTTATTTTTCATTGTCACCTTTTTTTTGTTCTAGAAATACATGGTTTTTTTACCATTAATCCAATTCATTTCAGTATGCCACACCATAAACCCCCCATCCAACATTATAACACGTCATGTAGAAAAAAATTAAAAAACCGAACCTAGCAATGAGGATAGTTAGTAGTTATCCTCGGTGAATAGGAGAGTTTCATTAAATTGGTAACCTAGAACCAATATTATTTTTGTTCTTTTTTATACTATGATACATTTATTTAAGTTTATTTATATATGTTAAATTATTATCACATATTATGTTTTCATCAACATTATTTATGTGATAATTTCATTATTATACTTATCATGTAGATAAGTTATTGAAGATCGAGCTATATTGAGAAGCTGGGAGTAAAATGAAAATATTATTAAAAAAACATATTGGTTATTAAATACATATATTTTATTGGAAAAAATTCATTCTAGAATATTAATTTCATTTTTATTATAATCATTAATAATTATTCACATTGAGAATGAAATGAGATATCATTTAAACTTTGTGATATTAAGCGAAACCTTTCAGATAAAATTCCACATACTCGGTGTCATTTAAAATTACAATCAATGAGTCTGTAATGTTATCCTTATAATTATATCAAAATTGATTTTTATAATGAACAATTTAAAAGGATTCATAATTAAAATCATAATAAATATTCTTAGGGTGAAGTAGCCTGATTTAGGTGTGTCCTGAGTGGTTTGATGTTAATTGAATAATAATGAAAGTGATTTCTTTTATGGTTTATGAAAAAAGATATATATGGACCACCTGTTGAGAGGAATGTGTCTAATATAAATCAATGACTATAGTGGTCATAGGTATTTTGTTCTTAGTAATTTAAAAAAATATTGATCTGGAATTAATGGATAATTAAACATGTATGAACTACCTATGATGAGATTTTAGATTAAAAGGGATAGCATTACAAAGATATTGTTAATAGGATGTTTTTCATTAGTATGATTTGTCAATTTCCGTAAGGTTTTCATGATGTGTTGTTTGATATCATTGTTTTTTATCATTTAGACTTACTGCCATTGAGAAATATATATTGAGGTTCACCAACTAATTGTTTCCAAAATATCATTAGATTTAGTCAAATTTTATTTTTTATAATAGTTTCGATCATCTTTTATTTGTTTATATATATTCTACTTATGGAAGTCATAATTAAATCATTTTTTTAAAAAAATAATAATATATTTGGATATATAATTCATATTAAATTCACACGTTATCTTGGAGATGAAAAGTATCTATTTAATGATTTTTGGAGATGTTGGATTTTGTGGTCCAAGTCCATTTAATAAAAACCATTGCGCCTTCGAGACACCATATTTTGTTATTTAGGCCTCTAGGCCTATGGGTTAGATCTGGAAAATAGGTCCACTACGAATCTAAGCCATCTTTTATAGATGAATGTGTCATGAAGAGACCATGCTTATGAATTAGTACACATTGATGAAAGTACGTCATGGTTCATTCATGTGTCATGTCACAAACCGACCCCCGGGGCCCGTGTGGTGACTACCCCAAGCCCGCCATCCCTTGGAAAGGGGCTAGAGACTAGCACCAAAGGCAAAAATCCCTAAAAATGGGAAGTAATTGCCTTTATAAACTGTAATCACACACAACAGAGTATAAGCTAGAAGAAAACACTAAGTAAAACTTTATAAAAAAAAGTTCTGAAAAGTAAAGGGGATAGAAATACAATCCCAACTGTAAAGAACATAAACAATTGAAGAACATGTACGACTAAAGAAAAGGTATAGTAGCCACTAGTTCATCCACATGGAATTCCTACCTGAAGGGTAGGATAGAAAGCCTCTACAACACTCCACGTCCGTCCATCTCCTCTAGGTACCATCACTCTGTGTTTTCCACCTCTGAGTACTATCCAGTCCTGTCCCCTCGGCCTCGGTCAGTGTTGTCTGTCGTCTACAACCAACACAATGAGGTGCGGGAAAAGCTTGTGCAGGGGTCAGTATAATGATACTCAGTAGGGACTTCGAGACACTCAAGTTCTCACAAAATCTAAAAAGGATAAACCACAAAGTATGAAATCAACAGATAACCACACATAGGTATATGCATATACATATATCTTAGTTATCTATTAATCCATTTAAATCATAAGGTAAACTCAAAAGTTACTAAATCAGCTCAACTAGGATTTTATTTAGGGATATTATGAAATTGAACCCTCAGCTGCTGGAGAAATCCTCCTGTATCGAGTACAGTGGGCCTGCCACATCACACAGAGGTGCTTTCCACTAACTTGGATTACTGAGGTACTCCTACTATCGAGTATCGTGGATCTACCATGCTCACATAGAGGCAGTCCCCACTGTGGGTCTGTTGCACTCACACAGATGCACTCCCCCTTTTATCCTACTGACGTACTCCATGGTTCGAGTACTATGGGTCTTCCGCACTCACACAGAGGCGCTCTCCACAATGGGTCTGTAACGACACCAAGGCGCTCCCCACTGGGCTAGTCAAATCACTCCGAGTCGAATCGGTCATCAGTCATCAGGTCTCATCCGTCTACTAGGTTCCCCCAAAAATGCATGCTCGTCTATGAAAGATCATTTACAAAAGCTACTATTCGATACTCTAACTATCACGAAGTCCCACGTAGAATTATTTCAAAATTTCTCCACATCATAGAGGTCTCAACACAACAGACGGTGCGTCAATCGGATGCCCAGTTTGTGAGTTATAAACTTCTAGTCTCGTGGCCAGGATAGATTCGTGTATGATCCAACCTGACCATGTCTCAATATTACCCTGAACTCTATTGGGTATACTAAAAGGGACAGTTCTGATCCAAGAAAACCATTGTCATTAACGGTTCGTCAAATGGTCGCCTGGTGCTAAAGATATGGCCAAATGAAGTAATGATTAGAAATGGTTTAGGGCCCTATCTGACCCGGTTGGACTGACTCGGCCCAACCAAGACTGAGTCGACCCGATCTTGGTCAACTCGGTCTAACCTGCTGGGTCTGACCTGACCCATTGGGCGGGTCTGCCCGATAGGTTTGGCCTGGTCCGCTGGGCCCGGCCCAACAAACTACAAGGGCGATTCAGCCCGGATTTCACCGCGTAGGTGGCTCGGCCCGGAGGTCGGGGCCGGTTTGGCTAGCAAGGTGAGGGGCGTGGCTCGGCGGCTCAGCCCGTGAGGTCGTCAGGGTGTCGGGAGGCCGCGTGTGGAGATGGCAGGTCGGTAGGGCGCCGATTAGAGCGCGGTCCAGCCGCGCAGGGCGACCGTAGGGCGCTGGGAGGCCGACGGGGCGCGCGGGAGGCTGCCGGTAGGCTGGACTGGCCAGTTCGGTGTGGCTCGGGCTGGCGAGGGTCAGCAGTGTTCGGTAGGTAGCATCAGGGCGCTGTGGGGGCGACATGATTCGTGGAGGCCGTAGGTTGCACAACATCTGTCATTGCCGCCTTCATTGTTGTCGCCTCATCGCCATGCCGAAGAGACATCACAAAAGATCAGAAGAGGGAGTCGGTCCATGTTAGTTTGGTCTGCACCCTCTTTGTTTAGAGGTGATAGAAATTGGTTCATAAAAGGATAACAATGAACGACAATTCCTTACAAACCATCGCATCGATTCCTTTAAAATGAAGATTAGGGAATGAAATCTATATTACTCAATGTAAACCCCTACCTTTTATTCTTCGTTCATCATTCATTGATGGAGTCGTGCAAGTTGGTTGTCGAAGACGTGTCACAGTGTTTGAACCGCCAAAGAAGTGGTCAATGAAGTATCAGCTTCTTTCGTTCTTCGTTCATCGTTTGAAGTATATGTTCTTCATTGGAGAACTCCTTTTCTCACAAGCTCCCCTCCAATAAAAGAATAGATGTTCCAACCCAATAATAATAATATATTGTGATAAATTATTATTACATTGTCACAACATTCAAAATAAATAAGAATTAAAATAAAAGGCTCCACCTAATTAATGTGAAGGATTATGCATAATAAATTATGCATTGGGACAATTAATTAAGGGTAGATTGTAGCACTATAAATAATATAGGAGATCAATGAACTCCCCCTCATTAATGAGGTGAGTTGAGAGATTTTCCACTATTCCCATTATTTGGGGGGTTTTAGTCTTGTGTGGTCCCCACATCATAATCTCGCGCGGGATGCTATGTTTGGGTGGGCTCCACCACTATAACCTATCATGGAAGGTTGAGGTGTGGTGGTCCCACCTCAAACTCCCATGAGAGGGATTTAATCACCAATGATGACATGGAGGCTCAATAAAATAATGTGCAGCTCACATTATTTTATTATTATGTTTTTATGAAAACCCAAAAACATAACTTATATCCTCGACTCACTGCCATCGAATTGAAGGTTTTCTTAAGAGAATACTAGCGCTGCGAGTTCAATGGTGCCCTCGGATTTCAGTTCAGAGAACCGGTTCAAAATTTAATAAAACCTTCTCGTATGTTTATAGAATGGACAAGAAAAAAAATTTGAAATTAATTTCGGCTGCACCGGGCCTCAGAATCATGCACTGTAAATTTTCATGGACTCGTAAAATTCCCCTGTATTAAGAAAAATACACGGTATTTTCATGTCATTACATTCTCCCCACTTCATGGTTATACGTTCGCGTAAGAATCAACTCAAACTAAGGGAACAAGTGGGGTACTGAGCATGAATCTGAGCCTCCCACTCCCATGTTCTCTCTTGGAGGCTCTTGTGCTGCCAGCGAACACACAACAAAGGTAACGATCGTCCATGTTGGACCCGCTCCTATTAATCCTCATTCTCCGCTGAACCTCCGTGAAGGTAGCCCCATCATCGACGTCCATCTCTCCATGGTTGATGATGTGAGAAGGGTAGTGCATGTATCTCCTCAACTGAGATACGTGGAAGACGTCATGAACCCGATGCAAATGAGGTGGAAGAGCTAGGTGGTAAACCACCTTGCCTACTCTACTAAGGACCTAGAATGGTCCGATGAGTCGGCGAGATAACTTGCCGCCTCGGCCAAATCTCTGAAAACCACGTTGGGGTGAGACCCGTAGAATGATGTTGTCACCATCCTGAAACTCCAGAGGTATCTATATTCTGTCAGCATACGACTTTTTCCTACTATGTGCAGTCTTCATCCACCCCTAGTTGATTTTCACCTTCTCTGTGGTATCTCATACTATCTCTGGTCCCACTAGTGCTGACTCCCCTGGGTCTGTCCAGCATAGTGGCAATCTGCAAGGTCGACCATAAAAGGCCTCAAAAGGTACCATCCCGATGGTGGAGTGATAGCTGTTGTGTTATGAAAACTCCCCCAAAGTTAAGTGATACTCCAAACTGTTACATAAGTCTAAGACACAAGCATGTAGCATGTCCTCGAAGGTCTGAATGGTTTGCTCAGTCTGGCCATCTATCTATGAATGGAAGGCGGTGCTTATATGAAGTTGCATCCCGAAAGCCTCTTGAAACCCCTTCTATAGCTGGGAAGTAACTGTGCATGTAACACCCGATAATTTTATGAGAAATATTTTTTTATGTTATATAAATCATAAAAGGAATCTTTCACTACACAAAACACTAGCTTGGCTTTCTTTACATGCAACCGCGACCTTCCTCGATAGCTTGCGTCGTACGCAATACCGAGTTTCATTAAACAACGATATGCTATTAAAATATTATTAAAACTAGCTGTTATGAATAGTACTAACTGAAGTTTTAATTTTATAACATTTTAATTCAACTTATACTTTTTCTAGAATGAGGTATAAAAGAAAAATCAGTTTTTTTGGATAAAATAAATATTTTTCAAAAAATACAGTTTTGCGGCCTTTTAATAGCGCACCCACATTTAATCTAGTTTTTGACATGTTTATAAGTTCAATGTGAGAAAATTAAATTCTTCTTTTGAATCAGGGTATAAAAATTTACTTTGGATAAATTTTTTATATTTTTCTGATAACTTTCATATTTTGCTGAATAGTAAAAATACGCTAATTTTTAATTAAAAACATCTTTTTCATTGAGATAATTTATTTGGATAAATTATAATATTGAAAGGTTTTAAAGTATAAATTAAATATATTTTTACCATTTAATATAATGTATGTCATTATCATTAATTTCACATTGAATTCATAGGTAAAAACATTTCAATCTTTGGCAATGTTTTAACTTCTAAAACCTGTTTTCTTAACAAAGAGATTTATTTTAAATTAATTACTGCAACTTATATGTTTTGAATTTTCAAAAATGGATTCCATATTCAGAATTAGTGGGTCCAAATTATGTTAATAGACTACTTTTTATTTTTGGGCATTATGAATAGTAACTACGGTAAATTTTATTTACCATAGTTAAAGGTAAATCGGGTAATTAAGGGTAAATATAAGATTATAAAATTACCATAACACCTGCCAAAATCCTATTGGATAACTAAAAGTCGACCCATATCACCTAAGGGTCGGATTACATTCATTTAATGGACTTTTGTCCACGAAAATAATTTAATTATTATTAAAACCAAAGAATGTGACAACATGTCACTTTCTTAAATCTTATAAGTATAATAATTTTAATTTGGTGAGAAACTTAATGAAACTTCAAACATTAATAGTATCCAGAAATCTAATACAATAATATATGTCATAGGAATTTATTTAGAATTTTTATGGATTAAATAATTATCATTAATTATGACACAATAGTGATGTTGAAATTATTTTATTAATTAAAATTTCAAATAATTTTTTTAAAAAATTTTAAAATAAATATTATATGAACTATTTAATGTGCTACACTAATTTTCTAGATAAATATGACATTTTATGAATCTATTAAATCTTTTATTTCGAACATATCTTCTGAAAATATTTTATTTAAATTCAAATAAATGAATAGTGTAAAATTGACACTATTGTTATTTTATAAAAATAACATATTATAAAATTGTTTAAAAATCACAAAAATATTATAAATTAAAATTTATATGATCTAAAATTTCATAAAGTGTCAAATTATGAAAAATTCACAACACATATGAAATTATTTATAATAATTTAAAATTTAGAATATTATTACCACAAATAAAATTAAAATGATAAATAAGGATAAATCAAGTTGATAATGTTTAAAATAAATTCCTAACATGTCTAAATTTTATTGGTTGATGATATTACAACCTCAGATCATCTTAGCTTCGGATATTAGTCATTTTGGAAGTTTTTAAGTGGGTTTGGGATTTAATATGAACTAATATTTCTTATATTTCCAAAGGTGCCCCTCTCCTCCCTTATAAAAGGGAACCTCCCCCCTCTCTTCCTCACACCAATTTGAGCCTTCAAGCTGGGACAACCCCTGCCCATTTAACTTCCCCCCTTCCATAGATACCTTCTAGAGGTACGGGTCTTATCAAAAGACCTACTCTATTGCCTTAAGAGAATGTTTAAAGGAGGCACTTCGAGAAAGAGGTAATACCTTCTACCGTTTTCTTCAAGTTCCATTCTTCTTCTACTACCTCGTATTTAGTTGTTTAATTATGAGGTAATAACATCATTATCACTTATATACTGATATGTTATTATAAATATGAAACAACCCTATTTCACCTCTTATCCATCCTACAGAAAACGAAATCACCGCGCGTGCGTATGTACGGAATACCGTCTCCACGCCGTGGTGTAATCTATTTTCCACCACCACCTTAATTGGATGGGTATAAGGGTGAAATTAATTAATATATATGATTATTTTAAAGTTGAATTGATTATGAAATAGTATACATACACTCCAATACAATTCCATGATCATGGGAACGATATCATCGCTCGTGCGTACGTACGGTATACCATCTCCACGATGTGATGTGATTCGTTCTACATGATATTCACTGAATAATGATTATATAAATGAATTTAATGAATTAATATGATATATATTACACTAATAACATTCTGTAAATGAGGTATCTATAACCTAAAGAGAAGAATAATAATTTATTTGACAAACACGCATAAGAATAAAAAGTAATAAACACCCGAATAACAAGTAGTAATGAAATTTTACTAATAAGAAGCTAAGAATATGGCCATATATGATATCATAACAATAATTATGATTCTATAATAAGTCAATAACTTTCTTTAAATCATTATACAGGAGGTTTGTACACTTACGAAGCAAATCAGACCTAAGGTAAGGGAAAATCTCACAATCTCAATTTTTATCCGAGATTGTTTATACTTCAGAATTTACAGGGGTGTATTTTATCATCCACATCCTTGTTTCCTCAATATGTAATAACATCAGTATCACTCATATACTTATATGTAATTATAAGTATGAAACAACCCTATTTCACCATCTATCCATCCTACGGAAAAAGAAATCACCGCGCGTGCGTACGTACGGAATACCGTCTCCACGCCGTGGTGTAATCTATTTTCCACCACCACCTTACTTGGATGGGTATAATGGTGTAAATAATGACTATATATGACTATTATAAAGTGATACTAATTATGAAATAGTATACATACACTCCAATACAATTCCACGATCATAGGAACGATATCATCAGTCGTGCGTACGTACGGAATACCGTCTCCACGAAGTGATGCGACTCGTTCTACATGATATTCATTTCATAATGATTATATCAATGAATTGAATGAATTAATTTGAAATATATTACACTAATACCATTCTGTAAATGAGGTATCTATAACCTAAAGATAAGAATATGAATTTATTCGACAAAACACGCATAAGAACAAAATGTTATAAACACCCGAATAACAAGTAGCAATGAAATATTACTACTAAGAAGCTAATAATATGACCATATATGATATAATAAACATAAGTATGATTATTTAATAAGTCAATAACATTATTTAAATCATTATACAGGGGGATCGGACACGTACAAAGCATGTCGGATCTAAGGTAAGGGAAATATCACAATCTCATTTTTATCCGAGATTGTTTATACATTAGTATTTACTGGGGTGTATTTTATCATCCACATCCATGTTTCATCAATATGTAATATTTATATCCTTCTAAAATAGTTTATATCCAATTTTACCATTCAGTGAGTTTTTAGTAAATGATATGAAAGGAATCTTTTGTCGTTTTTTGTACGAGATACTTTTTGACTTCTCCGACAAAAGTACGAAGAATGTTTTTTTAACTTATACGGCATGAATGGATTTTTAAAACATTATTTCCAAGAAGCTTCCTTTACACGTTTTCATGTTTATTTTTAATAAACTTCATTTATTTTAAAATTTTATGACATTTTAAGAAAGGAAAAATGTTTTTGAAGTAGAAAGGATATTTTCCTCAAGAATGGAGTTCATGTGTTTTATCAAAATTATTTTCCATCTAAGATAATATAGGGTTCTGATTATATCCCCATCATTACATTGATTTGATTATGTTGTGATGGAATTATTTTTATGAATTCATTTATCTTATATGAATTTTTTTATGATGTCACGATGTTTAAGAATTCCATTTTTATTACATGGGTTATGCAATGATGTATGATTTATGATTTTTGTGGCACAGATAAGAATGGTTTCATTATGAGATGGGTGGGACCTATATCTCCCTCCAATGCATTGGGTAAAGATTTTATATCTCATGAGATAGACATGGATGGAACGGCAGGTTAAACCGTTTCAGTGAAATAGGACTGAAACGAGGAGTGAAGTCGGTTCAGAAATGGACGTTTTCCACTAAGATAGTCTTGGAAATGAGTCTTGACTAACAAGAAATGATTCTCAATGATTATGTGTGTATTCCACAAAGATTCATGTTTTAAGTTATGATTATTGTCATTACATTTCACTACTATGATTTATCCCATGTTATGAAATTTTGATATCTTTTACAGGTTAAGATTTCCAAAAGTTATGTGCTTATGTATATGATGTGATTGATATTTCTTTTGTTCACCTTTACTGAGCATTTGAGCTCACCCTTTTGTATGTTTTATTTCCCCAGGTCAGGAAGAAGGTTATTAAGTAGAATATGCCAAAAGGGACTCTAGATATGATGAAATAAATGGGAGGCAAAGTAGATGCTTTATGAACCAGTTGTTTATGCTTTCCAGTTTCTAAATACACTATACCTATACGGTCCTTTCATGGTTTTGTTATATGTTGTAATAAGTGTGCTTCAATTTTGAAGTAACAACAATATATGTAAGGTATGGGTCGTTATAGTTGGTATCAGAGGAAAGGTATAGTCAACCTTTGGAAACTAGGATGTGAAAGCCTTAGTAAGAACCCTAAAGATAAGTCTAAGCATAGAACACAATATTAGTGTTTTAGAAATGGCCATGAATAACCTAGGATAAGACCTTAAGTGTGAAATTTTATTCTTGATTATGTGGTTTTCCTATTATAATTAGTGTTTCTCACACTATTCTTCTTGGTTTTAGTCAATGGCTGGAACCTGAAGGAACCGTGTTAATGCGGAATGCGCTGGGAAATGCAATGATTGTCCCCCGGAGCAACCAAACGTTATGGGAGAAAGAATGAAAAATCTTGTAGCCATGCTAACACAACTTTCTCAAGCTATGAATCATACAGGACTTCCAAACGAGCAAAGGAGGGAGCAACATTCTGTTGAATCCTTCATGAGGTAGCATCCACCTTCTTTCAGCGGGTCTATTGATCCATTAGTTGCTGAACAATGGATTAGTACTACTGAAAAGATATTTTCAGTTCTTCAATGTTCTGAACATGGTAAAGTCATCCTAGCAGTGTATCGTTTGGAAGGAGATGCTGATCAATGGTGAAATCTTATTAAGAATATGAGGCAAAGGGATGAAATTGAGTCCATGGAATGGGACGAGTTCAAGAAATTATTTTTCAATAAGTACTTCCCTCGTATTCTCTAAACAAAGATGGAGAAAGAGTTTCTTGAACTGAAGCAAAAGGATGATGAATCTGTTGGTACCTATGAAGCAAATTTTACCAGACTTGCAAGGTACGCTTCTGGTATTATTATCCAACCTGAGAGTAAGATCGATTGATTCTTTAGTGGCTTAAAACCAAGTCTTCGAAGGGCGTTAGCCATAAGGTACTTCAATAGCTATGAGGAAATTGTTTGTTGTGCTCTCAAAGTCAAGATGGAGATTGGAGTAACCCATCAGTCATATTTGTTTGATAAGAAGAGGAAAATGAAATTCAAAGGAAAATCTAAAGAGCACACTAAAAAGAAGATGAGCATTCCCTTATGCTCAAAGTGTGGAAAGAAACATTGAGGGAGTTTTCATAAAGGGACAAGTAATTGTTTCAAATGTGTAAAGGAAGGTCATCAGTCATTTGAATTCTGCAATGATGGGAAGAAGATATCTAATGATGAAAACAAAGGAAGGGATACACAGAATGACCCTACTACACTTAAATGTTTCAGGTGCAAGGAGATGGGACATTATGACAATAAATTCCCTAATACAAGGGTTGATGATTATGGTCGACATCAACCAACTCTTAAGGCTAAAGACAAAGGAAAGTCACATGCAATTTCTATCAGCGATGTGGAGTACGATAACGATGTGGTGAAAGGTACACTTACCATCCACTCTAAATTAGAAAATGTTTTATTTGATTCTGGATCCACCCACTCTTTTATTTCTGAATATTTTTCTAAGGGTATCACCGTATTACATCAACAATTAGATGTTGAGTTAGCTGTGACAACACCTAATGGCACAACAGTCGCATAAAAAGTTTATAATTCTTCCCCGATTGAAGTTTGTGGGAAAGTGCTTCCTGCAAATCTTGTGATCCTTCCTATAGTGGAATTTGATGTGATTCTTGGAATGATTTGGCTTTCTTTATATGGAGCTCATATCAATTTCCAAATAAGGGAAGTCACATTTCATATTCCAGATCAATCTATGATCATCTATCGATGCAAGGATGAACATTACCTTCTAGTGGAAATTTCTTCCATCTTATGGGTCTTGAATCCACTTAATGAAGGTTATTTATCTAAAATGGTTGGGGAGAAACTCACAATTAAGAATATTTCCATTGTACGAGAGTTTGATGATGTCTTTCTAGAGGACTTTTCGGGTCTTCCACCAAATCGTGATGTTGTGTTTTCAATAGAACTCGTACCGGGTGCTTTGCCTATTTCAAAGACACCTTATAGAATGGACCCAATTGAGTTGCATGAATTGAAGAAGCAACTCGAAGAGAATATTGATAAGGGATTCATACGCCCTAGTGCGTCACCTTGGGGAGCACCTGTTCTGTTTGTTAAGAAGAAAGATGGATCAATGAGACTCTGCATTGATTATCGAGAACATAAAAAGATCACTATCAAGAACAAATATCCTCCCCCACGCATTGATGACCTATTTGACCAACTACGCGGAACTCAATAATTTTCCAAGATTGATCTTCATTTAGGGTATCATAAATTAAGGGTCAAAAGGGAGGATATACCAAAGACGGCTTTCTGTACAAGGTATGGACACTATGAATTTATAAATATGCCATTTGGTCTTACTAATGCCCCTGCTATCTTCATGGATCTGATGAATAGATTCTTTAGAGACTACCTTGATCAATTTGTGGTAGTCTTCATAGATGATATTCTTGTCTATTCAAAGATAAAGGAAGAACATGAAGATCACTTGATCATTATATTGAAGACCCTGAGAAAGGAGAAGCTTTATTGCAAATTTACCAAGTGTGAATTTTGGCTTCAAAAAGTTGCATTTTTGGGTCACATAATCTCAAAAGAGAGGATATCATTGGATCCAGCAAAAACAGAAGTTATCGAAAGATGGACGAGACCAACAACAGTAACCGAGATCTGAAGTTTTCGTGGTTTGGCAGGATATTATCGACGTTTTGTGAATGATTTTTAACGATTATCTAATCCACTCACCAGGTGGACTCGAAAAGGATTTAAGTTTGTGTGGACGGACGAATGTGAAGAGAATTTCAAGGAGTTGAAAATAAGGTTATCCAGTGAACCTGTAATCACACTTCCTTGTAGTGGAGAAAGGTTTGTGATCTATAGTGATTCAACCAAGAAGGGACTGTGATGTGTTCTTATGAAAAATGATATGGTGATAGCTTATGCCACACGACAGTTGAAAATCCATTAGCAAAATTACCCAACTCATGATTTGGAGTTAGCTGTGGTAATCTTTGCATTAAATATTTGGAGGCATTACCTTTATGGTGAAAGGTGTGATATTTATACTGATCATAAAATTTTAAAGTATATTTTCACACAAAAGGAGTTGAATATGCATCAAAGAAGATGGTTGGAGCTGATTAAGGATTACGACTGCTCAATTCATTACCACCATGGGAAAGCAAACAAGGTGGAAGATGCATTAAGTCGACAAGACCATGCCAGTTTATCCATGATGAGGATCACAAAAGATCCAATATTTCTGGATTTATAAAGGATGGATCTTGGAATTATAATGGAAGGGGGAAAATCATATCTTTCTCAAATGAATGTTCAACCATCTATACATGTGAAGATTAAAGAGGCACAGAAAGAAGATGCAGAGTTACAAAAGAAGGTGAGAAATGTTCCTAAATTCAACCTTGATTTTGATGGGATAATAAAGTTCAAGAATCGGGTTTCTGTTCCTCCCATCCCCAAATTAAAGAAGGAGCTGATGGATGAGGCTCATAGTTCTTCATTCTCTATTCATCCTGGAAGCACGAAGATGTATAAGGACCTGAAAGACTACTTCTGGTGGGATGGCATGAAAAGAAATGTTGCTGAATATGTCTCTCGATGCTTGGTTTGTCAGAAAGTTAATGCTGAGAGACAGATCTCTAAGGGGATGTTACAACCATTACCCAAACCTGAATGGAAATGGGAAAACATCACTATGGACTTTGTCACAGGACTTCCTAAAACATCCAAAGGAAATAATGCCATCTGGGTCATAGTTGATCATCTTACAAAGTCTGCACACTTCATTGCTATTAGAGAGGATTTCTCTCTAGATCAGCTTACCAGGATATATGTAAAGGAAGTGGTAAGATTGCATAGAGTACCACTTTATATTATATCTGATCGGGATCTGAGATTACCTCGAAGTTCGGGTAAAGTCTTCAGCATACTCTGGATACAGAGTTGAGTTTCAGCACTGCATATCATCCTCAGACAGACGGTCAGTCTGAGAGATCAATTCAAACTCTAGAAGATATGTTGAGAGCTTGCTCTATGCATTTCAAATTTGTTTGGGATCAACACTACCTTTGGTGGAATTTTCTTATAATAATAGCTTTCACTCCAGTATTCAGATGGCTCCTTATGAATCTCTCTATGGAATGAAATGCAGGACTCCAACTTGCTGCGATGAAGTTGGGGAAAGAAACCTATTACGACCTGATCTCATTGATGAAATGGCAGAAAAGGCCAGATCAATTAAACAACACATAAGAGCAGCTCAGAGTCGACAGAAAAGTTATGATGACAACCGAAGAAAAGACCTAGAGTTTGATAAAGTGTTCTTATGAATATCTCCCTAGAAGAAGGTCATGAGATTTGTAAAGAAGGGGAAGTTGAGCCCTAGATATATCATTCCTTTCGAAATACTGGATTGTGTCTGGAAGGTAGCTTACCTATGGGTGCTTCCACTGAATCTCTCTCAATTACACGATGTGTTCCAAGTATCTCTCCTAAGAAAGTACATACCTGATCCTTCACATGTACTTAGCTCAGATGTTGTACCGCTAGAGCACGATCATTCTTATGAAGAACAGCCGATAGAGATTCTGGATCGTAGCGAAAAAGTCCTACGAAATAAGACCACTCGCTTGGTGAATGTTTTATGGAGGAACCACAATTTTGAAGAAGATACATGGGAGCTTGAGGATATGATGAGGGAGAGGTATCCTCATCTGTTTGTTACAATGTGACAAATTTGGAGGGCGAAATTCATTTTAAGGGGGGTAGAATGTAACACCCGAGACTTTTACTAGAAATATTTTGTTTTTATGTTATATAAATCATCAAAGGAATCTTTCACTACACACAACACTAGCTTGGCTTGCTATACACGCAACCGCGGCCTTCCTCGATAGCGTGCGTTGTACGCAATACCGAGTTTCACTAAACACCGATATGCTATTAAAATATTACTAAAACTAGCCGTTATGAATAGTACTAACTGATGTTTTAATTTTATAACATTTTAATCCAACTTATACATTTTCTAGAATGAGGTATAAAAGCAAAATCATTATTTTTGGATAAAAGAATTTTTTTTTCAAAAAATACAGTTTTGCCGCCTTTTAATGGAGCACCCACATTAAATCTAGTTTTTGACATGTTTATAAGTTCAATTTGACAAAATAAAATTCTTATTTTGAATCAGGGTATAAAAATTTACTTTGGATAAATTTTTGATATTTTTCTGATAACTTTCATATTTTGATGAATAGTAAAAATACGCTAATTTTTAATTAAAAACAAATTTTTTATTTGAGATAATTTATATGGATAAATTATAATATTTAATGGTTTTAAAGTATAAATAGAATATATTTTTACAATTTAATATAATTTCTGTCATTAGCATTAATTTCACATTGAATTCATAGGTAAAAACATTTCAATCTTTGGCAATGTTTTAACTTCTAAAACCCGTTTTCTTAACAACGAGATTTATTTTAAATTAATTACTGCAACTTACATGTTTCGAATTTTGAAAAATGGATTCCATATTCATAATAATTGTGTCCAAATTATGTTAATAGACTACTTTTTATTTTTCGGCATTATGAATAGTAACTACAGTAAATTTTATTTACCATAGTTAAAGGTAAATCCGGTAATTAAGGGTAAATATAATATTATAAAATTACCATAACACCTTCCAAAATCCTATTGGATGACTAAAAGTCGCCCCAAATCACCTAAGGGTCAGATTAGATTCATTTAATGGACTTTTTTCCATGAAAATAATTTAATTATTTTTAAAACCAAAGAATGTGACAATATGTCACTTTCTTAAATTGTATAAGTATAATAATTTTAATTTGGTCATAAACTTAATGAAACTTCGAAAATGAATAGTCTCCAGAAAGCTAATACAGTTATATACATCATAGGAATTTATTTAGATTTTTTAAGGATTAAATAATTATCATTAATTATGACAAAATAGTGATGTTGAAATTATTTTATTAATTATAATATCAAATAAATTGTTTTAAAAATATTAAAATAAATATTATATGAACTATTTAATGTGATACACTAATTTCTAGCTACATATGACATTGTATTAATATATTTATGCTTTTAGTTCGAACATATCTTCTGTATATATTTTATTTAAATTCAAATAAATGAATAGTGTCAAAATTGACACTATTGTTATTTTATAAAAATAACATATTATAAAATTGTTTAAAAATCAAAAAAATATTTAAAAATTATAAATTAAAATTTATATGATCTAAAATGTCATAAATGTCAAATTATGGAATATTCACAACACATATGTAATTATTTATAATAATTTAAAATTTAGAATATTATTACCACAAATAAAATTAAATTTATAAATAAGGATAAATCAAGATCATAATGTTTAAAATAAATTCCTAACATGTCTAAATTTTTTTGGTTGGTGATATTACAACCCTATCTCATCTATGCTTCGGATATCAGTCATTTTGAAAGTTTTTATGTGGGGTTGGGATTTAATATAAACTATTATTTCTTATATTTCAAAAGGTGCCCCTCCCCTCCCTTATAAAAGGGCACCTCCTCCCTCTCTTCCACGCACCAATTTGAGCCTTCAATCTCGGCCAAACCCTGCCCATTTCACTTCCCCGCTTCCTTATAAACCTACTAGATTTACTGGTCTTATCAAAAGACCAACTCTAGCGCCTTAAGAGAAAGTTTAAAGGAGGCAATCCGAGAAAGAGGTAATAACTTCTACCGTTTTCTTCAAGTTCCATTCTTCTCATACTACCTCTTCATTAGTTGTTTCATTATGAGGTAATAACATAAGTATCACTTATATAATGATATTATATTATAAATATGAAACAACCCTATTTCACCTCTTATCCATCCTATGGAAAATGAAATCACCGCGTGTGCGTACGTACGGAATACCGTCTCTACGCCGTGGTGTAATCTAATTTCCACCACCACCTTACTTGGATGGGTATAAGGGTGAAAGTAATGAATATATATGGTTATTGTAAATTGGTATTGATTCTGAAATAGTATACATACACTCCAATACAATTCCATGATCATGGGAACGATATAATCGCTCGTGCGTACGTACGAAATACTGTCTCCACGATGTGATGTGATTCGTTCTACATGATCTTCATTGCATAATGATTATATAAATAAATTTAATGAATTAATATGATATATATTACACTAATACCATTCTGTAAATGAGTTATCTATATCCTAAATATATGAATAAGAATTTATTCGACAAACTCGCATAAGAACAAAAAGTAATAAACACCCGAATAACAAGTAGTAATGAAATATTACTAATAAGAAGCTAATAATATGACCATATATGATATCATAACAAAAATTATGATTCTTTAATAAGTCAATAACATTATTTAAATTATTATACAGGAGTTTTGGACACTTACGAAGCAAATCGGACCTAAGGTAAGGGAAAATCTTGCAATCTCAATTTTTATCCGAGATTGTTTTTACTTCAGAATTTACTGGGGTGTATTTTATCATCCACATCCATGTTTCCTCAATATGTAATATTTTTCCATCCACCTAAAATTGTTTAAATAAAATTTTACCCTTCGGTGAGTTTTTAGTAAAAGATATGAAAGGAATCTTTTGTCATTTTTCGTACGAGGTACTTTTTGACTTTTACGACAAAAGTACGAGAAGAATGTTTTTTTAACTTATACGGCTTGAATGGATTTTTTTAAAACAATATTTCAAAGAATCTTCCTTTACATGTTTTCAAGTTAATTTTTAATCAACTTCTTTTAGTTTAAAATTGTATGACATGTTAAAAAAGGAAAAATGTTTTTGAAGTAAAAAAGGATATTTTCCTCAAGAATGGAGTTCAAGAGTTTTATCAAAATTATTTTCCATATAAGGTAATAAAGGGTTCTATCTCTATCCCTATTATTACATTGATTTGATTATGTTGTGATGGAAATATTTTTATGAATTCCTTTATCTTATATGAATTGTTTTATGATGTCATGATGTTTAAGATTCCCATTTTTATTACATTGGTTATTCAATGATGTATGATTTATGATTTTGTGAAACACATAAGAATGGTATCATTATAAGATGGGTGGGACCTATATATCCCTCCAATGCATTAGGTAAAGATTTTATATCTCATTAGATAGACATGGCTGGAATAGTAGATTAAACTGGTTCAGTGAAATAGGACTGAAATGAGGAGTGAACTTGGTTCAGAAATGGACTTTGTCCACTAAGACAGTCTTTTCAATGAGTCTTGACTAATATGAAATGAATCTCTATGATTATGTGTGTATGCCAAAAAGTTTCATGTTTTAAGTTATGATTATTGGGATTTCATTTCACTACTATGACTTCTCCCATGTTATGAAATTATTCTCTTTTTTGCAGTTTAAGATTTCCAAAATGTTATGTTCTTATGAATATGATATGATTGATATTTATTTTGTTGTCCCTTACTGAGCATTTGAGCTCACCCTTTTGTATGTTTTCTTTCCCCAGGTCAGGAAGAAGCATATTGAGTAAGATATTCCAAAAGGGACTAT
This sequence comes from Viscum album, assembly GCA_963277665.1. Classification (NCBI taxonomy): domain Eukaryota; kingdom Viridiplantae; phylum Streptophyta; class Magnoliopsida; order Santalales; family Viscaceae; genus Viscum; species Viscum album. The sequence goes on from OY728160.1 coordinate 1,945,975,826, forward strand.
AGATATGATCAAATAAATTAGAGACAGTGTAGACGCTTTATGAACCAGTTGTTTATGTTTCCCAGTTTCTAAAGACACTATACCTATACGGTCCTTTCATGGTTTTGTTACATGTTGTAATAAGTATGTTTAAATTTTGAAGTAATAACAATGTATGTAAATTATGGGTCGTTATAGTGCATCATGATAAGAGACAATTGAATAAGGTACTACATGTAGCCGCACAATATCATGCACGTAGAGGTATCCCAAGATCTCTATTAAACCCTACTCTCTGATCTGTAGGAAGTGGGCCGACATGGTGAGTCGATCAGCGATCACCCAAACCAAGTTGTGACCCCTGGATGTATGTGGGAGGCCCGTCATGAAGTCCATGGATATCCCATCCCACTTCCACTCTGTGACCTCTAATGGTTGGACTAATCCTGCTGGTACCTTTCCATGCTCCTTCAATTGCTGACAAGTGAGGCATCGGGAGACAAAATCTGCTTCTGCTTTCTTCATACCTGGACACCAGTGTAGTTGTTGAAGGTCTTGATACATCTTCTACACACCTGGATGTACCTCTAGAGGGGATGTGTGGAACTCACTCAACACTTCCTCCTGAAGTGACACTAGTACCATGCAACGTCCAATGAAAAGGATGACGTGCTCCCCACCTTCAAAAAATCCATTAGGTGCCTACCCTATGGATATCTATGCATGTCACATCTCATAGTCAATGTCTCTATGTTGCGCCTCCCAGACTCACGGATGAAGCTGGGGAGTGACTATAAGAGATGGTAGAAAGGCTGCTCTATCTCTATCCACAATAGAAATCTGTAAATCAGCTAGCTGCTCTGTCACCATTCCTAGCAATTGTATACTAGTTCTCTTACTTAGTGCATCTGCAACATCATTCCCCTTCCCAGGAGTATATAATATCTTGATGTCATAGTCCTAGAGGAACTCAAGCCATTTTCATTGTCTCATGTTCATGTCCATCTGAGGGAAGATATACCTGAGACTCTTATGATCAGAGTACACAGTAAAACGTTTTCCCATCAGATAGTGTCACCACATCTTCAAAGAGAAGACCCATACTGATAACTACAGGTCATGGGAAGTGTAGTTCTTCTTGTGTTGTCTCAGCTGCCAAGAACCATATGTGGTCACTGCTTACTCCTGATTCAAGACACACTTGAGCCTAGTCTCTGATGCTTCGCAGTAGACTACATACCCTACACCATCCTATAGAAGCCTCAAAATGGGGGCACTAGTCAGCCTCTTCTATAGCTCCTGAAAGCTCTGATGGCATCTCCCCGACCACATGAAGTGTATCCCCTTCATTGTCAAGGAAGATAGTGGTGTTGCATCTCTGGAGAAGTCTGGAACGAACCTACAATAGTATCCTGCCAAAGCATCTATCCCTCCCCTTTGGTGGGCGGGGGCAGGTTTAATCCTAGAAACGACATATAAACGGATGTCCCCACGTTCTTTCACTCTAGTTTGGAACTGAAAACTCAAAACTCCTGCTTCCACGAGGGTAAGGCTGGCCGACTCAAGAGTGATCGAATGCACCCTTTTATGCATGAGTTTTATCTGTGCTTCCTAGGATTCCTTTTTCGATGACAATGTATAACCTCATCCCAACATTATAGATAAACTACAAGATTTTTTCCTCATAAAGTCAATCTGTGTATGAACTGTGGTTGTCTACTACATACCCAAACTAACGTCGTAAGGCCTCAACGCAGCCACCAACAGATTCCAACCAAAACTCTCACCTCAAGGGTCAGATCACACCATTGGCTTAAGTGTAATTATTGAGTCCCCTCCCAAAGTTATCTCCAGACGTGAGGGTCAAGTCAACAATTTAACTGGATACTCTATGTCTGGGACAAGATTCGTTGAAGGAAGGAATTATTGGTACCTATGTACATTGATACAGAAGCTAGTAGTGGACACAAACCATACCTTGAATCATTACAAGAGCTCTTGGGTCACACTCCTTGACCGCATGTAGCTACTCTCTTTCCCTGCCCTCCAGCTCCCTGATCTTGGAGGGGACTACAATGGAGGGTGGTTGTAACATGTCGAAATATACACCACCTCCTGCTACTCTCCAAGCTCGGCTTCCACGTCTGCTGCCATGAAAATTCATCTATCATTAACACTTCCTCTTCTTGAATCATTTTACACGCTCTAGTCTCTGAGACTGGTGCCAGTTTCATGATTTCCCAATACTAACATTCACTAGCTGTATCAGCTCACCTAATGAACATTCATCAACAAACGTTCTATCTAGAATCTAGAGAAAATGTTCTAGCTCACAGGTCTTAAAACACCCCTCTCTAGGTAGTCCAAGACCCAAAGAATTTATCATATCGTATTCATCGAGTACTGGGTACGATCGGTATTCCTTGATGATCACTCAGTTATCGACATGACATCCTGAAGAAGATGTACAAGCTCTAGAGAACTCTCAGCCACCTCCTCAGGCCAGTCCTCAGTCGCCTTTGAGTCGGGATCACCTCACAACCTGAGGGATATCTGATGTTGAAACAAGTGTAAGGCACTAATCCGATACGTGTCATCTACTAGTACCACCAGTTGTCACTGATGAACAACAGGTAGTGATATAGCTGAGACAATACTGAAGGTACAATCTCGGGCAACGGTACACGTGCCGACGAATCATCACTATGCAGACCTTACTCCAGATCACTCAGTAGAAAACACTAGTAGCTAATATCACTATCTGATCTAAGAGTGTCTCAACTAGGTAGAGAACTCTAGAAATCTTCTCCAGCCAGTCCCCTGCTACCTGGGAATCTATCTCGCCTCATAACCTTAGAGGCCTTTTCCGCTGGAACTTGTGCAATGCGCTCTGTTGGCGTGCATCATCTTCCATTGTGGCTTGTGGAATCTACTTCCCAATGGATGGTGGTGTTGTCGGTACACCACCCGAAGGTGCCAACAAAGTAAGAGGACCCACCACTGGAGCCTCATCACTCGGTGGGCCGTCATCATGTACTCTCTCAGAACTCTAAGTGGCTGTCTAGGTGGAGGCATCCGGAACAGATGTGACACGGTCAAAAGATATACATGGTGAGCTGACCTAGTAGATTTGACTTAAAGAAAAATTTTGAAAACACAAACGCAATCAATGTTTTCATGCACTAAGTAAGAAATCATATGTCAGGGTCATGGTGTATGGATACTTCGGCCACCACACCAACACTGGACTCCCTGAACTGAGAACCACACTCAGCACCCTTAACACTATTTCTTCTTAGAAAAGAAAGATCACTGTCCTATGTTATGTGGTAGAACCGACTCCTCTGATACAAATTTGTCACAACCCCACCCCTGGGGCCCGTCCCATGACTACCCCAAGCCTTCCTTCCATAGGCCAGGGGCTGGCGACTAGCACCAAAAGCGTAAATCCCTAAAACTAAAAAGGCATTGCCTTTATAAAGTGTAATCACACACAAGAGTGTATAAGCTGGAATCATAAAACTGAGTAAAATTGTATACAAAAAATAGTGATGAAAAGTAAAGGGGTCAGAAATACAAGCCCAACTATAAAGTACAAGAACCACTAAAAAAAAGTACAACTGATGAAAAGTTAGAGCATCTACTGGGTTGTCCACTGGGAAGTCCTACCTGAAGGGTAGGATAGAAAGCCTCTACAATAATCCAAATCTATTCATCTCCTCTATGTACTGGCACATTGTGTGGTACCCCTCCAGGTACAATTCAATCATGTCCACTCGGCCTCGGTAAGCGTTTTCTATTGTCTGCATCCAACATAATGAGGTGCGGGAAAAGCTTGTGTAGGGGTGAGTATAACGATACTCAGTAGGGACCCCGAGACCCTAAAGGTCTCACCAAATCCAACAAGGATAAAGCATAAAGTATGAAATCAACAGATAACCCCACATAGGTATCTTCCTATACATATACCCATGTTATCAGATAATCCATCTCAATCAGGAGGTAATCACAAATGTTACTAATTCTTCTCAACCCAGATTTTATTCAAGGGATAGTATCAATCTTAACCCTCAGCTGTTGGATAACTCCTCTATCACGTACAGTGGTCATGTCGTGTCACAAAGATGTGCTTCCCACTAACTTGGACTATTGAGGTAGTCCTTATGTCGCGTACCATGAATCTTCCTCACTCACATAGTGGTGGTCCCCACCGGGGGTCTATTGTGCTCACACAGAGGCACTCCCCCACATAGCCTGTTGAGGTACTCCATGTGTCAAGTACCGTGGGTCTGCTGCACTCACACAGAGGCCCTCCCCATTGTGGGTCTGCCGCGACACCAAGGTTCTCCCCACAGGGCACGTAGAATCACTCTGAGTCGAATCGGTCAGTAGTCATCAAGTCTCAGCCAGCTACTAGGTTCTCGCACAAATGTGTGATCATCTCTGGAAGATCCACTCGAAAATCTATTGGTCAAAACTCCAAATATCAAAAAGTCCCACATAGAAGTATTTCAGTGGTCTGGAACTTCATAGAGGTCTCAACGCAATAGATGACGTGTCAATCGGATGTACATTCTGTGAGTTATAAGCTTTTTAGTCCCGGGGGCCCGGTTGGATTCATGTGCGATCCAACCTGACCGTATCTCAACATTACCCCGAACTCCAGTGGGGTATACTAAAAGGGGCCTTTGTGCTCTGGGAAAACCAATACCACTGATTGTTCATCAGACGGTCGGCGGGTACCAAATATATGGACAAAAGAAGTGACTGTCAGTAATGGGCCTAGGACCGTTCCGACCCAGTCGGATTGACTCGACCCATCCCAGACTAGGCCGACCCGATCTGGGTCGACCCTCTCTTACCCTATGTGTCTAACTCGTCCCGTTGGGGGGTCAGCCCACTGGGCCCAGTCCCCTGGGCTCGGCCCAGAGGTCTCTACCTAGGCGGCTCGGACCGGAGGCCGGGGCCGGTTCAGCCAGCACCGCAAGGGTCGTGGCTTGGAAGCTCGGCCCGAAAGGTCTGCAGTGCATTGGGAGGCCACACGGGGCACCACGCAGGGCACCGGGAGGCCACACGAGGCATAGGTAGGCCGGTAGAGCACCAGTAAGAGGACGAGCAGACCGCGCTGGGCGTGGGTAGGGTGCAGGGAGGCCGGCGGGGCACCAGGCAGGCTACAAGGGGCATCTGTAGGGCTTGGGTAGGGTTCTCGGGGCAACGACCAGACCGCGTGGGGCAATAGCAGGGTCCGGGCAGCCCGCGGGCTGGCCGGAGGGGCATGCGAGAGGCCGCGGGCAGGCCAGGATGGCCGGTTCGGTGCGGCCTGGGTCGGGGTGGGGCGGCTTGGGCCATCAGTGTTTGGCCGAGAGCATTGGTGCACCATGGGGTGGCACAATTTGCAGAGGCCGCATGTAGCGCAACGTTGGTCATTGCTGCCTTCATCGTCGTCACCTCATCGACATGTCAAAAAGACATCACAAAAGATCGGCGGAGGGAGTCACGACATGTTAGTTTGGCCCACATCCTCTGTGTTTAGAGGTGATAGCAATTGTTTCATCATTGGATAATGATGAAAAACAATTTCTTACAAACTGTCGCATCGATTTCTTTCAAACGAAGATGAGGGAAATAAAGGTATATTTCTCAAAGTAAGCACCCTACCATTGATTTGTTTTTCTTTATTCATTGACGGAGTCATGGAAGTTGGACGTTGAAGACGTCTCACGACAGTTGAAGCTCCGAGGAAGTAGTCGAAGAAGGTTCAGCTTCCTTCGTTCTTTATTCTTCATTGGAAGTGGATGTTATTCATTGGAGAACTCCTTTTATCCCAAGCTCTCCTCCAAAAAAATTATAGATGTGCCAAGCCAAAAATAATAAGAGATTGTGATATCATATAATTTCGTGGGCACAAAATTCAAAATAAAGAGGAATTAAAAAAATCTCCACCTAATTAATGTGATGGATTATGCCTAATATATTATGCGTAGGACCAATTAATTAAAGGGGAGATCATGGAACCATAAATGATATCGAAGGTCAAGGAACTCCCCCTTCATTAATGAGGGGAGTTGAGAGATTTTCCACACCTCCCATTAATTTGGGGGTTTTAGTCGCGTGTCGTCTCAACGTTATAACCTATCGCAGGAGGTTATGTTCAGGTAGGCCCCACCCCCCTAACCTCTCATTGGAGGTTAAGGTGTGGTGGTACCACCTCTTACTCCCACGAAGAGGTTTAAATAGCCAACACTCACATGGAGGCACAATAAAATAAAGTGTAGCTCCCTTTATTTTATTATTATTTTTATGAAAACCCAAAAACTAACTTCTATCCTCGACTCACTGTCGTCGAAGTGAAATTCTTCTAAAAAGAATATTGGAGTTGAGAGTTTAACGGTGCTCTAGGATTTCAGTTCCAAGAACCGGTTCCAAAGATATAAAAGCCCACTCGTACGATTACTATACGTACCCGAAAAAAACAGTAGAAATTGATTCCAGGCACACCGGGCCTTAGAATCATGCGCTGTAAATTTTTGCAGACTCGTAAAATTCCCAAGTGTTAAAAAAAATTCAATGGGATTTCTGGGTCTTTACATGTCATTAGTTGGGAGACCTCAAATGAGGTATGGCTGTGAAGACATCCATCACTATGGAATATTTAGTTATGCTAATGAGTGATAGATGGATTCCCATCCATATAACTTTCTATATAGTTTTTTAGTTTGATTATTTTTAGAATCGGGTCGATTATACATTGAGGTCCACAAAACCATCATTGTGTGGGTGGCACAAAAGATATATAAATGATCTAGAACCTATCATTAATTCCTCCTCTACAATCTAATATAAGACGGAGGGGTTCTCTTCCATGTTCTCTCAGTCCAACATGGTGTAGCTCTTGCCAAGGGTGACACAACATATTTGACATGTTGTGTCAGTCCCACGTCTTGTAACTCTTAGAAAGGGGATATGAAACATATTTTATTAAAAAAGAGGTGTAGTAGCTTTGGTGTGCAGAGATACTTGAGTGGTGTTAGTAATTATGACTCTTTAGATTATATCGTTAGGTCCTCCCCTACATGCATGGTGTATTTTGGGCCTACGAATCACTTGGTCCTTTAGACCATGTAAGCCTTTGGTCCAAGCACTTCCCAGTCCTATATTCCTCTAGACCTATTATCCATGTAATGTGTTCTCAGTCATCCATTTTTAAAATTATACTTCAATTCTTGTTTTTTATAAATTTTGGCTTACCCCTCTACTAGTAATAATAATAAGAAAACCATTATTAATGAAACATGGTTTTGTTTAGGAATAGAAAATAGAGGAGGGATCTAATTTCACATTCCTATATCTAAACACTTGATGTGATATGTAATTTGACAAGAATAAATTAGGTTTATATATCAATATCTGTCACTCACATTGGACATAAATCTATTTCCCTCTTACAAATCCTCACATGATTTAGAAAGAAATGAGAAGTGATGTTTACATCCAACATATTTTTACGTAATTTGGTAGCTCTTGATACATAAAAGGATAAAATAATTAATGAATCCCTCATATGTTTTATTTAATATGATAATAATATTAATTTATTTTTTATAAATAATTTAATAATTAAATTGTAATTAGTTTTTAATAGATATGTATATATATTCCTAAATTATCAGAGGTTTTTTAATAATTTTATTTTATTATACATACATACACACATACATACATATATATATATATGTAAATAAAAATTAATCATTATTTAATCGATATTAAATTTTACATTACTTATATTTAAAATATTCTAAATAAATTAAAAACCCCATCCATGAGGGAGGGGCCTTAAAATTCATATGGATTTTTTATATGTGATTCAACATCCCCATTAGAAAAACAAGAATAATAATATATTTTTAAAAATAACACATTATTAATACTATATATTTAATAATAAGAAATTAATAGTTATTATTATTAATTAATAATAATGAAATTGATAATAATTAATAACAATGTAATCATTAATACTTGATAATATAAATATTAATTATTGTATAAAATAATAACCTTTATTAATTAATATTATAATTAATAATAAATTCTATTCCATATGGGCTGTTAGTTGAGTGGTACACATTGGTTGTTCCACTTTCTTCCCATGGGAACTATTGTAGGCTCATGTCCCACCACACTCAGACATTATGTGTATTATGGAGTAGGTTATTTAAAGACATTTACAAGATGGGGAATGCGCAATGTACTCTCTTCATTGTCAGGGAATTCATGAATAAACTATATAAATTTGGTTCAAATTTTATGTTAGTCTCATGGTACCACTGGTTATACCCCTTTATCTATATGGGAACAAGTATGGGCTCATGCTCTCTTGGATCAGAAACATTATATATTATGCACCTTAAAATTATATTCCATTTCCAAGATAGTGAGGTTACATTGTTCTCTAGGCTTGGTTGAAGACCACTGGTAGGAGTTGATCTCAATCCATACACATATTTTTCATATGGGGAGAAGATCATCTAGTAACATGTGCCCATCTACGACATCCAAGTGTTTAGGGATTAGGATTTCGATCCCTAACACATCTCCCAATTTTTAGGGTGTGCCTTCAGTTGGGAAGAGGGTGATGTGGTACGTGATGTCGTTGGAAATGTGTGATTATGGAAATGGTGAGAAGATCTCACATTAGTGATGGTATTTTGTGGTGTTGCGAGCTAAGTGACGTTGAGAAGGACTCTTTTGATATCAATGATGGAGGTGGTTGACGGTTCCACTAATGGTGGGAATCATTGAGTCAGGATGACAGTGACTCGCACAGGATATATTATGGTAGGAATTGATGGAAAAGCGATATGTAGAGTGGATTAGGTGGGAGAACTAGGTGGAACGATGGTTTATCTAGGTAGACCAATGGGTTTGGGATTTCATGTTATATTGTTGTAATCCATAATACCCACTTCGTATACGGGCACATAATACGATACATCTTCCGAAAAAAATGAGAGGGTTTTTTTCTAATAAATAAAAGAGGGTTTTCCTATACCTCTTTTATGAAATAATCTGCATTATGTAATAAATAATTATTTACTCAATAATTAACAATATGACTAATATCAATTAGTGATCATTAGTAATTGGCTTTTGAAAATTTATAATAATTAGTTCATAATTATATATATATAGTAATGAATTATTAATAACTAATAACTAATAATTATTTGCAATTAATTAAAAACTACTGAAATGTAGTAATTAATTAACAACAATTATTATCTATTATTATTATAAATAATTTATAAAATATTAAAAAATTAATTACTAGTTGTTATTAATTACAATAATTTTTATTTATAACAAATTATTCATTATTAATTATTTATATAATAATAATTAATTATTATTAATATCAATTTATTAATGATAACTAATTATTCAAAATTAATATTATAATAAAAAGTATTTAATAATTATAAAATTTTATTTATTTATTCTTAATATTATGAGTAACTAATTGTAAATTAATATTTTAATTTTTAACTAATTATTATTATTATTATTAACTAATTATTATCAATTTACATGAATATAATTATTAAATTTTAATAATAAATAATTAATTCATATAAATTATAATTATTGATAATGGTTAGTTTTTATTTATTAACAATACAAAAATGTTAATAATTAATAATAAATAACAAATATTATTTACTAATAATAATTATTTTTAAAAATTATTAATTGCATTTATTATTTATTATTCAAATAATTAATTATTATTCATTAAAAATTCATTACTACATATTTTTAATTATAATATTTTATTATTATTGACAATAATAATTATTAATGATTATTAATCAATATAAATAATATTTTAAAGAGGCTTGAGTATGATTTGGCGACCCACCCTACACCATTTAAATTTATTATAGAGAGTAAAGGGAAAGTACATGGGGCTGTTGAGACAAAACAATGTGTTGATTCCACCTTCATAAACATGAGAACCGAGAGAAAATAAGTTTAGAGATGGCTTTATATTCTCTTGAAATAATAGAAATCATATTTTCTACATGTTTCCCATGTTCTGTGACCCACCCTTGATTGAAAGGTTTTGAACACTCTTATATATCATAGGGTGATGATGGGGAATAATCTACTCATATGTGACTGAGGTATGGAACCAATCATTGGTATCATCTTTCTTTTCATCCACTAAGAGTTCATATTCATAAAAAATAGATTCTTTGGGTTATTCAAGGTGGGTTCAGTCTTAGGTGGGAAAGACTCCTTTTGTTTCACAAACATAGTGTTTGTTTTCACATTCATATTTTTCTACCACTCTTATCAGCAGATTCTGACCGGTGTAGTATAAGTATCACAATGAACATAAGAAACCATCTTATTAGATAGAGTGGTCATCTCTCAAAATAAAATTAATGTTACATTCCTCTATAGCCTCTAAATAATGAATAAGAGTTTTCTACAATGTAGAGTGATCATTGAAAGTCCCTTTACGAAACTCCACATTTTACTAACCACTCTGGAGTCTTATAAAATCACTCAAGAGAGAATGAACTAATGTGGGGATTGTTGAGACAATAAATAATATAGGATAATCTATATTTTATATCTTTTATATGATCACTTTGGATGAATTGACCTGGCCACCCCCAATAGAGTTAACAACATTCAATTTATAAGTTACTAATTACTAGAATTTTTTATAATGTAATTTTTTATGTTCCATAAGTGAGAAACACTAATTATTCATGGAACCTATATTCATGTCATTCTAGAAAATAATTTCTCCACCCTATTTTGTTGATTCAAAAGGTTCCTTCATTAATTCATACCCAAAATTTCATTGATGGAAAAATACCACATGATTCAACAGATTTGGAGTAACCTTATAGATAGATCGTACATACATCCTGGGATTGACATGATGATCCCACAGTTTCATTAGGAAGATGGAGATCAGTATCATAGACACATCGGGAGTTATTATGACCCCCTTCAAATAAACATCTAAACCTTGAGGTAACTATTTCAGCCAATATATGATGACCCTATGATAATGATTTTGAATTCACATCTGCAATCTTTTTAGAAAGAGAGACAACAAACCAAAATTTCTTATGGAATTTGGATCTACTCTTGTTATTCATGAAGAAAAGAGTTAATTTCTCAATTATTTTCCTTCCTATATCATTTTTTGACTTTATAAATAGGACATCAACCATATTAGTGGAATCCAAAAAATATTCATCACCAACAGAGAATTGGTCATCGTTCCCCATCACATGAGTGGTTATAAATGTATAACATTAAGAGAAAGGTCCTATTTAGAATCCTTATCATGAAAGTGGTATTCCTCATCCCAGCCATAATGGTTAGTAGTCCGATCAAGTTTTAAATTTTAACCAACATATAGTGGAAGTAGGAGATTCCATTTTTCCACATAGTGTCTTCATAGAGTTTTTACACATATCCGACTTTATAGTATGGTCATTATGCAATACATAGGGGTTATTGAATGCATAATATTATGTAAAAGGTTATAGTGAGACTCCTCCACACTATGCATGTGGTATTCTTTATCCCGCCCATTGTGCTTAGCAGTCTAATTAGGATTCCCATTTAGGGAAAAATTATGTGGAATCAATTGTTTACATTTTTCCACATACTGTACATATTTATTTCTAATTGTACGCCCTTAAATATAAATTCATCTTTTTATAAAATTAATTATTATTTATTGTATTTTTTTTATTGATACAAATTATTTTGATCATGGTATCCCTTAGAATGTCAAAATACACTTTAGAAAAGGTAAGATATATATTTTTCTATCATTTTAGGATGTTTTTTGAGTTTTCTTCTTGGCCATATCTATTGTGTGTGCTTATTAATGGGTGTGAGTAATTCATCTTTCAGTTTTCCACACTTCAATAATTCAATAATCCTCACAGAGGGGGTGGTTCTGATCGATGACCTATGGATAACAAAGATTGTATTTGTATAATATTTTATATGCTACATTTTTTTCTTTATATCATTTTTGTGATACTTTTGTTCCACTTATCCCACACCATCATCCTCATGTACATTATCTGTGTGTGATTTTATTCGTAAGAAAATTGTTGGGTCGATGGGTTTGGATTTCCTAAATCCATTCTTCTTATTGTTTCTAATTTAATTGATATTAATAAGATTAATATTACTATTAATTAAAATATAATTTATTATTAATAATTATTAACAATTAAATTTAATTAATTTTTCAATATTAATTAATTTTTTCTTACTATTAATATATTATTATCTGGTTTTGTATAAATGTTTGTTAAACTCATATTGGAAATCTAGTAGGATTTGAAAGACCTCATTCCATATAAAAGGGATGTTGATGTAGTGTTTTTAGGAACATGTTTCTTTAATAAATGTACTATTGAATATAATAGTAGTTAATTAATGAATTTTGATAAATATTATATATAAAAATAAAAAACCATTTCAATGATATAGGGAAAATATTTTTTTAAAAAAACACCACAACATATATATAAATATATAAATACGAACATTCACACACAAATACATATATATACATGTATATATATATATTTTTAAATTTAAATTGAGTTAAATATTTTTAAAATTTTATTATTGAGTTCATTAAGCACATTAATTTTTTAAGAAATTATTTATTTATTAAAAACAGAAGCACATTTATTTTGTTTTTAAAAAAATCTCTAAATAACTCTTATGTATCTAATTTTTCACAAATGATACACAAAACAATTTAAGTCTATTTTTTAAAAACAATAAACCTATATTATGTTGATTGTATTTTTAATCTATGTATATTTTATCATTAAAGTGTCCAAAATTGGGGTTTGGGTATTTTTTAATGATAACAATGAAAAAATGGAATTAAATAATATATGTACCTATTTTATCATTTTATCATAAAAAATACACACATATAAACATGAAATTATATATTTTTTATTCACCAATAACACCATTTTGATGGTTTTTTGACCAAGAATATAATTTTTTATATATATAGTGATTCTTGAAGAATGAATTGATAAATACACCAAATTTTTTAAAATATTTATCACAAAAAATTGTTTGAATTGTTAACACATCACTACTTTTTAAAAAAATGAAAACGAAATAAAGTAATATCGTTACTGTATTTTTAATCTCACTATGAAATACACATGTATATGTTTTTGTTTGTGTATTTGTATCTACACAAACAAACATACATATGTAATAATACTATTAAATTATTTATTTGATATTTAAAAAAAATAGGTTGGAAATCATAATAATCCCTACCTCTTAAATAAGGTTGGTTTAGTATATTTATAAATGATTATAAAGATACTATTTAGAATATAAATTAAAGTCTGTATATTAATATGTGGGAGGGATTTAATGGGGAACTAGACCAATTATTATACTATAAAAAAATGAGAAACCCAAGAATCAATACCACTAAAATGAAGTTGGGTTAGTTTATTTGTAGTGGAAGAAAAATTTATTAGATAGAACAAAAATAAATGTCACAATATTAACATAATTGATCCTTTTACCACTGACCCATATCCTAAATATCTTGATATCCTAAATACCTAAATACACATTAATAACAATATTATTATAATTATAATAAAATATTAATATAATTAGTAATCATTATTATAACTCTCTTGTTTGTGGTATTTATAAATATTATCAAGAATATTGATGCTATGGAGAGGTTATGGTTTGGTTCATGAAGATTCCATATTTTTTGGGGTTATTGGAGGTATTATGAAGGGATTAAAGACTGATCACATCATTAGAAAACCATTCATAGCTACTAAATTAACCATCCATTGGAAAATACATATCCTAGAATGTTCCATGGTTTTTAAAAACTGTTTAATAACAATTTTACCTATGTGAATTTTTGGGTAGTGGTGATTTTCATGGAATACCCATGATTTACCAAACTTTGATACCATACTACACATCTATGTGTTATGGCCATTTGAACCTGCACGATTGGTGCACAGTTTCCACATTAATATATGATATTCAAAATTCTATAAAAACAATTCCACCCCCAATCTCTCATAATGTAATAATTTCTTATCTCTTGGTTACATCTATCAAACATGAGGGAATAATTGAGAGATTTTTATAATTCTATTCATTATATAGCTCCCAATCATTAATTAATAAAGAATTGGGCCTATTGATCAAAGGTTATACTATTTCCAATCCTTCTACCCTCTCTTTTCATTTCCCTTTTATAGAAAATTTACTTCAAGGATATCAATACAAATTATATTTTTAGGGTGTGTTTTCATGGTTTTTTAGAATCACTATACGAGGGTTATAAGAGCAGAGTTTAGTAAGGGTTTGGTTTGTTTTTCTCTTGTTAACCTTGTATAAGGTTGGTGTCTTATCTCCCATTATGTCCACTTATCTCAGGAATAATAAATCTAGTGTCATTTATAGTTAAATTATTGTGTTTAATTATGTTAATTTTTTTGATAAATTTCTATTTTATATCAAATTAGTATAATATGGTGACATGATATTAGTGTGATTGGGTGAGTGTTCATGATTAATATGGAAATTAACTTTTTGGGATGTAATTAGTGTCCATTGGTGGCTATGTTAAGAATGGATTGCCCCTCCAAGTGATGGATTAGATCTTAGAGGAAGGGTATCCAGCCATGTGTTTTAGCCATTTAGAGGACCCATTGATAATATGTTTCATTGGGTTGGAAGCCTTGCACCTAAAGGGGAAGGATTATTGAATTAAAGGGTGATTGATTTCATGGAATAGGTGTGTGAGTTGAGATGTGGGTTTCTCTTTGGAAACAATTGGTTAAAGGGGGTGTATTTTTTATGTGTGACTATATATATGAATTTTATTTTAATTATTTATATATAAAATTATTCTCCTTTATTAATTATAAATTTTTAGATAACTTGATTTTTTATGGGTAATTCCTATAAATCATTGGGGGTTTGCCTACTGGATTTTTTTACTCACCCCTTACATATGAATCTTGGTGCATATATAAATTTTGTATGATATGATGTGGGTAAGTGGAATATTTCAAATTCAATATCACGAAATATTTCTGTTATAGTTTTTGGTAATGGAGTTTGGAACTCATAGGAAGCAAACATGAGGAAAATGGGGAAGTACCAAGTTTGGAACCTTATCATTTCTTTTTAAGTAGTATTGTCTTAGGGTTTTACTTATGGATGTTGCTGGATAATTTTATTATATAATTATCATTATACATTATTAGATTTTGGTCATGTTCTTTTAATTAATCATATTTATATATTTCGACATCATTTATTCAATTATAGGTTATTTCATATGTAAAGAAAAATAACCCACCAATAATATTATTAAGCTCTAGGCATGCATTCCCAACCTTTGGTGTCTAAGGCATACAACTATAGATGGTAGGGTTCTATTCCTATCTATAGTTTCAAGTGGGTTCCTGATTTTTTACTTAATTTTACTATGTGGTTTTTTATTTAATAATAATTAGAAAATAAATTATTTTAAAACTATTAATTAACTATATAGTTATTATTTATTGATAATAAGTTAAATATAAAATAGTAGCTAAAATATTAGTAATATTAATATTTTTATTTTTATGAATGAGATGAATAATTTTTAATAATTTATATTAACATATCTATATTATAAGGAAAAATAAATGATGATCTTGGTTACCATTGATCATTATAATCCTTCATTGTAATGATTTATATTTTTTCTCCTAACAACTATATAATATTTTTAGTTTAAGTGCCCCTTTACATATTGGAGTTTTATTTTTCCTCATGATTTATATCATTGTGTGATGGTGTTATAGGTTTATACCTAAAGATTCAACTTTAGATTAATCTTACATTGAAGTACGTATATTCTGATGGTGGACACTTTGTCTTGGTCTTTATTTTTATGTTTATAGTTAATTAAAAATGATTGGAATTGTTTTGTGACCGCATTTTTTAAACCACATCTAGGATCATGTTGCATGAATTTACGATGATTGACATAGTGTTCTAGGTGTTGAGAAAGGTGTTGATTGAAAATTGGTTTTTAGATCATGAATTTACTAATGGCTATTTCAATGATGTAATTCACATTGTACAATAATATTTTTTTGAAATTGTTTAATTCCTTTATGAAATTTTGTGTTTCTTCGTGATAGGAAAAACCTAGGGTTTATTTATAAATAGTTATTGAACCCAGTCTCTCCCTCTATTGAATTATCTATTTCTCACCTTGACCTACCAATATTAATTGGTGTGTTTCTAGATCCCAAGATGTGCTGAAGGGTTCTTCCACCAGGTAAAATTTATTATTGATCATTCGGATCTTCTAGAGTGTGAACTCATATTTCAATAATGATTGAGATCTATTTGAGAACAATTTTTGAATCTCTTACATTATCATTGTGTGATTTTAATGATGAATATATATAATCTTGTTCATCATTCTCCATAGGACATCACAAATGTGAAGTCCCATTGATCACTTTCAGAATTCCCCTTCCATATTTAACCCTTATTTCTATGTTTTCCATATCATATATTCCACTATCAAATCCTTATTCTGAGTCAATTATTGTCCCACATAGTTTGATTGAGTAGAAGAAACAAACCCTATAAATTATGAGTTTTTGAACTGGTGTTTAGTCATAGACATGAATATTAGAGATAACAGTGGATGGTGAAATAGTGAAATCATTGAGTTAGTGTTTTGGGGTGTCCCATTGATTCGTGAAACTTCATTTTGGGCCCTAAAATAGTGGGCTTGTGAATGACCCATAGCATTACTTGGTAGTATCACACCTCAAAACCATTTGATTGGTCATGAAAAACATTTCCTATTGTTGTGTATGATAAATTGGAATTAATATTATATATATTCAATATATCCCTTTATCCAAAGTGAGGTGATATATGATGTTAATATTTATAATAAATCATGTATGAGATTGATGTCTTGAGAACAAGTCGATTATAAAATTGAGAGGTTGAAAATGACTACCAGCTGTTTCTTGATGAATTTCTATTCATGTATAAAAGCTGTGGGTTTTTTAATTATGTTGTGAATGTATATTTCACTTTTTAACTATGAATATTCCTTGATATAATTACCTGATAGGATCCAATATTGATGGTTTAAATATATTTTCATCCATATTACAATTTTTGAGAGGAGGTGAACTCTCTTGAGAATTATAATATTTATATAATTATAATGAGCTAATTTAAATAGCTTGATCATGTTTTAGGTGGTTTTAGGTCTTACCTCATTTAGTTCCATCACTCAGTTCTATAATAATAGTAGGACTGACTATGGGGTTAAGTACTTATATGTTAGAATTCGAGTGATTGGGCATGCCCCCTAGTGTACATTATAGATTTTGGTTCCCCCTAAATACTTTGGGTGAGCATCTAATATATTGGGGATGGGGGTGGTAATCCCTTGATGCATATGAGGTACTGGTACCCCCCACACAAGTGATCAAGTTTAGTACCCCCACACTTACATGCGGTGGGGTTTCTCCATCCACGGTGTTTTATGATCCCATATCCAATGCACATAGATCAATGATGCTTGGGTCATCTATTATGGTTTTGTACACCATTGATAGATATGTTTATCCAGAAGAGGTGTAGATCCAATTTTATCTATTATTATATGTGATAGGGGAATGGTTTAGTTATGTATTTTCAATTCATGGATTTCTTAAGATGATACATTTTCATCTCGGATCATTTTCAATGTTTAATGGGGATCAGTATCCAATGAATATTGATTTGAAATCATATTTCAGTTTGTTTACATCTTTTTATTCTTCATCCCTAAATGAGTTATCCTATTTCATTTTCATTTTAAACTAATTTTTCCTTAGTTAATTATTCAATTGCGATTTTATATGTTTCCTAATAGATATGATTTTATTCAAAATTGAAATTTTGTTTCTCCTTTTTGTATCATTTCTTATATTGACAATGGATACTTTGTAGATACTTTGGAAAACATGCATTTTGTAAAGTGGGAGCTTATTTCTGTTTGGATGTGACAATAGAAGATGAAGATTGTTTCTTGTACCAGTTCATGATAAAGATTCATTCACCTTAGTTTCCTTATGATGGTTTATTATGGGAGTTTTGTTCATGTATTTTCCCCTTTTTTCATTATGGTTTATTAATTGTTACTAATTTTTAGTTCTTAGTACTTATCTTATGAATTATTTATTATAGTTTTTTTTTATTATATATCATATAATGCTTTATATAATGTAGTGATTTTTTTTATATAGGTGAATTGGGTCATGGACTATTATAATATATGATATTCCTAGTCGATTCCACTCACCAGACCCGGACCAAATAGACGATGTATTGGGGTGGCACACATAGTAGAATGCCGACCCATGTGTAGTATCAGTTGGTCACATGTTGTCTATGTCATTTAATATATTTGTTTGGATATTGGATTTTGATTTATATGGGTATTGGTTTGTGAACTTATGGAAAAAATATTCATGGGTTTTTTAGTTTATATTTCATTCCAGGGAACCCGATATTGGTTCCAAAGATTTTGTATCGATTCACTATGTCATTGATAACCTACTTTTCCAATAATATATCTCAATAAAAGGTTATACATGTATGTAAATAGTGATGTGTTCTTGTTTGATGAAGTTGTTTTTTAGATGCTGGAATATTTTTTCTTAATTTTTTTCTCTTTATGAAAAAATATATTCTCTTTGTAAGTATGGGAGATCAGATAAAGTGTTATACCGACTCAAAATATTGAACGCAAAATGATTTTGAAATTTCATAAGTATCAGTTTTCTATTGAAGAAATGTATGTGGTCATTAGAATCACCTTGGGTCTATAATGAATGTTTTGATCAGTTCGAGTAGCTCTATCAAATTATGAATTTCTCTACACAAAATCAGATGATGCTTTTATGATTTTAAACTTTTCAATGACATGAATTAATCAAAACATGTAATCCATGATTTGTGAAATAAAGAGAGAAAATATGGTGTTGTCTTTATATATTGTGAATAATGGGTTTTGGTTTGAATGATTATAAATAAAATTCTAGAAGAATGGAATGTTATATAACATTAAAATGTAAGATATATGATTCTATGTTGATATAAATTTTCTCAATGTAATGAGGATGTCATGATACAAGAATATTTTTTTGGAGGAAGTGAGGGTGACTACTTTGATGTTGCAGAAGTGAATGATTATTTTGAAGCACTGTTTGATGGATCCATCAAACTATCTAATCCATTATATTGTTCAATTAATCAAATGTAAATTTTCATTCTAAAATCCATTAGTTGTAAATTATCTAATAAAAGTGGTTATTGATGAAACTCATCCATCAAACGTGGTATTTTAACAATCAATCAAAAGAACATTGACACAGATCCATTAAAAACTGTTTTCATATAAATGTTTAATCAGATGTAGAATCTGTTTGAACATTGAAAATGACTTATTTATTTTATGAAGATCAGTAAGTGGGAATTTATAGTGATAAAAAAAGTAGTTAACCCTTTTTATAGAACTAAATAAATATTGGATTTCTTCATTTAGTTCAATAGAAAAATAATTCATTATTTATTTTCATTCAATTGGGTCAAGATTCCTCCAACCAAACTTGAAACTTATCCATCATAGTGAAATAGAGACATATTCATCAGATGCAGGATGAAACTAATAAATCATCAGATAATGGACATAATCAGAAAATATCTGAGGAAGATATAAAAAATGGAATAAAAGGAGTAAGAAATTGAATATTTTTGTGATTTTTTTTCAAACGGGTACATATGACCATTGTTTTGTCGAAGGGGGGTTTGATGGATATAGATCTTGTAATTTTTTTCATGGAAGAAGAGTTTCATTCATCTCAGTTGTTATAAAGTATCAGAATAATTTTTTCCTTCCCAGTTGGTATAAATACCTTGATTTTATATCCATTCATGTTTCTGTTGGTATGGAGCATCATATTTATTAGTCTGTAGTTATCATGATTGTTCATCATAATGAAGAATTCCATCAGAATGAAAATTTGAATGACATTGAGGAATTTTTATAATGTTGGAAGTTGGGTGGAGTGGTGAGAGGTTTACAGAAGATTTCATATGAGTCAAAAAGAGTTAATAAGAAATTAGGAAGTCAAAAAATGGAGCCAAAATTATGTTGAAATTTTAATTTTTGTAAAATATACTTATATGTGAAAACATTTATTATTCACACTCATTCCACTCATGGAATACAAATAAATACTAGTTAGTACATTTTACATTATGAAACTGGTGTTGTTCCTGTGTGTAGAGAGAGAAAGCACTTAATGTTTAGGAATAGAGGAGACATTTCTAGAAAGATTTTCCTAAATGGGGTTTTATTATAATAAAAATATTAAAGGCCTTTGGGCCATTGGATGGTAGAAATATTTTTCCAAAGAATGTTTTTTGAATAGAATTAGAAGAAGAAGAAGAAAAAGTAACTATATCAAACATAGTAATGACATGAAATTTTTTAGGGAATTTTAGGAGTGGTTCCAAATGTTTCTAAATAATTATTTTTTATCTTTTTTTAGATTGATGAATTGGATAGAGGAATCAAGCTGAGCCATCAAACTTTGTTTTTATATTAATTAAAAAAATTAAGTTCTTACATATTCTTGGGTAAAAATGATAATAAATGTGTTTTGAAGTAATAAATAAGTGAATGTTGATATGAAATTATGATGAAATTTTTTCAACCATTTATTAATGTTTTCTTAACATCTTATACAAACTTGTTTTACATCATTCATGCTAGAATATGAACATGCCCTATTGTATTGATCATTTTTATTAAAAATTATAGTGGTATATTATTCTTGTTTTAGACACAAGAATTTATTATTTTTTTCATGTGGATTTTGTGGTATTGGATTGTTTTTGAACAATATTTTTGATTTAGATAATCATATTTAGTAGTGAACCTTATAAATACTCATTTTTGTGTGTATGTATGAATTTTTTTCTTTCAATGAAGTGATTAATCTATAATTAGAGGGGATGTTTTTACAAAATAATGATAAAGTAAATGAAAAAGGAATCCCTGATACACCCATCCCCATATTAGTGATACATTCATCATGATTTGGAATTCTCAATTGTTATTTGAGTGAAGTTTCCCTTTATTTACTCTTTGGTGAAGTTTTTTTTATGAAATGTTGTTTTAGAGAGTCTGAATTGTGAATAGTAATGGGTTTTTAGTCCCTAATTGAAATAATTATCATATCATCAAAGATAGAACATTTATTTATATTATTTCTATTGGGTATGATGTTTTGGAAGAAGTTATAGATTGATTCCCTCCTCTTGAGATTTTTTTCATACATATTTGTTTTAGAAGAATCAGGAAAATGAATGAAGGGTTAATATTTATTTACAATCACCCCTTGTTAAAATTGAATTCTCTGAGGGATGGATGTTTATACTGTAAAAGGTATCTAGGATAGCTTAAAGAACATTTATTAAGGAAATAAAAAGGTAAAGAAATCCTATTTACAAATCTGGAGATGGATGTATAAAGATCTCAAAATTGGTTTCATTGAATTAGATATAGATTTATTTAAAAGTGTGAATGATATTTTTTGCACCATAATATGTCTTCATGAGAAGATGGAACATTCAATAATTGTTAACAATATATTGATTAATCTTCCAAGAACTTTTGATAGAAATTTTTTAGTTTTGGGGGATAGAGATCCTGAAACTTTATCATTGGATGATCTTAATATTACACTTGTTAGTTATGAAATTATACTGGAGAAATTTATGAATGTAAAAGTAAAATTTGATCAATAAATGTCCATTAAGGATTCCAAGAAAGAAATTTATCATAATACTATTGATTAATAAGAATTAACTGACTCTAAATCCAAAAATGTGATATGTAACAGTCTTGATGAATTCATATCATTATACTCTAAAAATATAAAAAGATGTGAAATAATGTCCAACAGGAAACATGTCTTAAAATTTTCAAAATGTTGATTTGATGGAATTTTTTTACTAATTTTTTATGAAGAAAGAATGAGGAAGATAGTGATGAAAATTATAGAATGTCATGAAGATCATAGAATAAACAGAGGGATAAGTAAAATTATTATATTAGGTAAAAGGAAATTAAGTTCTCTACATCTAAAAGGTTAACATTTTTAACTAAAGGTAATGATTAATTGGAATGTGAAGATGATGATAAGGAATTAACTGAGGCTGAAGAACAAAATATATTCATTGAAACAGTTAGTGATGTGGTGTTTATTTATTTATTCTAAAGAATAATTGACTAATATTGAAAATAACCCAAAGATATAATTTAATTAATATCACATACTGATTGTAAGACATGAAAAAAAATCAAGAAACTGAAGAAGGTATGGGCTTGAAGTAACAATGTATAATGTATTCATGATGAGAAGGCTATGTTGATAGAAGAGGTTAATTATATAAAGTGCTGTTTGTAGAAGTTTATGAATAGAAATGAACATCTTCATGTAATGTTGACGAAAAAGTAATAATAATTGGAACTTTTTAATCAAAATCTTTCTGTAGATGAGAAACAAGTTACCAGTTTCAACAAATTTCCCTCTATATTTGGTGAATGTTATGGAAATGGTGATCCTGGGATGGATATAAAAATGTTTCCTTCAAATTATTGAAATAATTAGAAATATGTTCCTAAGAATAATAATAGTAAGAATGTCATGTGTATTAAAAAACCAAATAATGTTGATAATTTGGAAGTCTCCAAAAATACATATTTCGAATCCAAATTGGCATCTAAATCCAGTTTTGATATTCTTGGGAAGAAACCTAAACTAAAATATGATGATTCTTGATGATAATATAATTTTTTAATCTCAAATAATTTCTAATCTAATTGATAACAAATTTGATGAGAAACATGGTCATAATTCTGGAGAATATTGAAGTTAATGAGGAAAGTATTATTTCTATAGCTAGAGATAGTATTTTGGAATACATGGGAATATGGAAAATAATATTTGTTTTAGTAAAATACATTAAAAAATTCCATGAATTTGTTTCATATTTCTATTGGCACAACAAAAGGTATATATAATTTCCCATAAGTTCGAGGTGAAGAACTAAATAGTGAAAGAAAAATATCTAGTTATAGAATCCAATCCCAAAGCAACAAATGTAAAAGGACCATAAATTTTAGGTATTTGGTTTGCTTCTCCCCTGACACAAGATTTTAAATTTTTAATGAATGTAAAAAAATTTAAGAAATGAAAAATTAAATTTGGAAATAAATAATCTCTCAGAATCAAAGGTGTTCGATCAACAATTACTGTGAAATAATAGTTCAAATCCAAGAAAATTTTATTTGATGATGGGACGAAGCACACCCGGTTGAGTGTTTCACAACTTTTTGATGATGGTAATTATATCATTTTTAGAAAATATTATTTTTTGTAAAAATAGAGGAAGATGGAAATGTTTCTACAAGTACATAATGTACAAGATGAATCTTTTTCCACATTGGTGAATTTTATAACTCATGTTACATAAGAATGATGTAATAAAAATATTTGAGCCATAAAAGGTTGGGATATATGTGTCAGAGAAACCTTATAATGTGGTGAAATTGAGATAGGGTCTATTATATCCTTAATATGTCAGGAATAATTTATTGGTGTTTCAAAATTTTCCACAAATGAATTATTATAAACCTTGTGAATAGGAAACATGATATTCATTCAACTTAAACCATTGAAATTATTCATTATGATATCTATGGCCTAATGGAAAAATAATAAAATTATGGAGATAAGTACTTCATTTATCTCATATTTTATTTTACTCCCATTATGTGTGTTAGGTATTTGAAACCTAAGTCAGAAGCTCTGAATATGTTTAAAAGTTTCTAGAGTAGAGATAAGAAGGAATCTGGGTTTTTGATATAGATGATTATGAAGGAAATTAGAGGTGAATAAAATAATAATGAGACTAAAAGTTATCTTTAAATACATATAATTCATTATTATTTTAGTATATCATACACAACACATCAAAATGGGTTTTCTTAAAGGAATAAAAGTAGTTTGGTTGAAATGGGGAACACTATGTTACATGAATATATTCTTTCTCATTAATTTTAGAGGTAAGTTATTAGGATATTTCTATATATTCCTAATGGATGTTTCTATATGGATTATTTCTATATGACTCCATATGAAATGTTTTATGAAAATACTCAATTTTTGAAACATATAAGTGTACATGGGAGTCCCTACATCATAAATAAATAAGGAGGAATATATTGAATGTTTTATTATATATGAGAAGATGGGATCATTATGGATATTCTCTAGTTGGAAGATGATATATATAAGTTTCAATAAGTATATAGGGATATTTTTTTACTCAGTTGATGTAAAATCCATTGGGAAAGCTGAGAAAGATACTCTACAAATAGATGAATATGAGGATGATAAAGAGGTTGAGATAATTATTATTAATAATCATAAAAGGATTCCCAAAACTGTATCGGAAAACATGAGCAAGTATCATATTTATTTATTTCTAGTGATGCGGAATAATTTATAACATCTCATCCTAGGTTGATGAAGTATATTGAAGCTGAAAATATAATTCTTGATCAACAAGAAAAGGTTCAAACAATAAGAACATGAAATTTTATTTCACATATTTATTTTTATTCAATAGATTATCTAGAGGCTATAAATAAGTATTTTTAGTATCCTAAATGGATTCAGACTATGAATAAAGAGATGGTTCATATTGAGATGAATGATAGTTGGGAAAAACTCTAAAACAAAAAAATGAAACTAATTTTTTTATAAAGTCGATGTTACAGAAAAGGTTTAATGATGATGGGGATGTAATAAGAAATAAATAAGGATTGGTTTGAAAAAAATAATAAAAAATAGAAGGTATTTATTTTTATGTTAATTTTTCACTAGTTACATAGTTAGAAATAATTATATTCTTTCATTAAATTTCTTCACAAAAAGGTTATGAATTTTTTTAGATGGATATAAAGTTAACAATTTTAAATGGATAACTTGATGAATAATTTTATATTGATTATAGGTGTGGTTGTTTTATTGACAAAAATGAATTTTATGTGTGAATGTTGAAGAAATAATTGTATTGGACAATGAAATTTTTGAGGGAATGGTATTCAACATTTTAATCTTGTTTAAGAAATATGAATATAAATAAAGGAAGGGTTTATAGTAATATATTCATTTAATAATTTCAGGATATTTATCTCATTGTCATTTTATATATTTATGGAAATATATTTTAAGGGAATTATGAAATAAAATGTGAAATATTTACTATGTAATTTAAAGAGTTGTTTGAAATTTCCATGATGGGTAAAATGAAATAATTTCATGGGTGAAAAATCTACCAAAAAAATAAACTCATATTTCATTCTTAAGAGAATTATGCTAGGGATATTCTTATGAAGCTTGGAATGGAAAATTTGAAGAATATTTCCACATCAATTTTAGTGGGAACCATGTTGACAACAGATGGATAAGTAATAGAAGTTTACTCTAATGAATTTTAGAAGTTGATTATAGGTGTTTTATATTTGACTACCTCAAGGCCGAATATTTTTTATATTGTTACCTTATATAGAATATTCAAATTTGAACCAAAAGAGTCACATATAATGGCATGAAAAATTATTCTCATATATGTCAAAGGCATAACATATTTCTAAGCCATATTTGATTACTTAGAAAGAATTGATTTTTTGGATATACATATGTTTATTGGGAAGAAAGTATCTATGATATATGATCTAAATATTGTGGAGTTTTATTTCTAGGGAAAAAATTTTAAGTTTATTTAATAAGAAATAGAATTTAGTAACTCTTAGAGTACATGAATTTGAGTATGTTTCTTTAACCAAATATTCGACACAACTTATGTACAACAAATATTAGTTGTAATACATAGTTTTTAAAGTGAAGTTACCTCTTCCCTTATATTGTGGGAATAAACGTGATATCAATATTAACATAAATATTAAAAAACATTCTCATCCAAAACATTATAAAAATAAATATCAATTCATCTAAGATAATATGTATAAGAATCAAGTAAATATGGAGTATGATCCAAAATCTGAAGAAGTATCTTACATATTCACAAAACCTTTAATAAATGAATAATTTTTCAAACTGAGGTAGAACATGGGTGGAAAACCTATTCCTATCCAAGGGTGAGGTATGCTTTTTATTACCCTCTCACATATAATCATTGGATAGGATTTTCAAATCTATTCATTGATATTTTCAATATATTTTAGGGAATCGGGTATATAGTGGTAGTCGTGGATAATTTATTAACTCAGAATATATGTTTGTGAATTATTTTAATACCCTTTTAATGTTTATAGGAATATTTTCTCGAAAGGAAAGATACAGAAGCTTTGAAAGTTGAATATGTTTTCAAATTAATTTTCTTTGGACGTCATAGTATTTCTGTCAAAGATTATTGTTTCATATAATGTGTTCATTCATGTTGTCTCAAAATATTGGATAAGTGATCCATTCCTTGAGATTACAATTTTTTTGATTTATAAACTTTGTTTGACAAAAAAATAAATAGTGGGAGATTGTTTTGAAGAAGGTGGATAAATGCGGTTTTTGGATACTGAACGATGTTTGGGGTGATTTTTTTGTATTTTTTTCATACAATAAAATCAATTCAATTTGTATGTATGGGGGTCAGATATAGTGGGAAAATGGACACAAAATATGGGAAAAATGCTTAAAAATTCCATCATTCTTACTTTTTCAATGAGGAAATATATGTGGTCATCAAACTCACCTAGGGTTCAAAATGAATGTATTGATCAGGATGATTAATTATTTCAATGTTTGAATGTCTCTATAAAACATATGATGATTATTTTTGGGCATAAATTTTTTAAACATGATGAGTTAATCAAAACATTTTATCCATGATTTATAAAATAAAGGGAGAAAGGTTGTCAAGTATTTCTATGTAGTGCTAATTGGATTGAGGTTTGGATAAAAAGATAGAAAATAATATAATGATTAAAATATATATAAATTTACAATGTAAGATAAATAATGATTTGATAATCTGAATTTTCTAAAAGTATTGAGGTATTAATGAAACATGAATAAGTTTTTATAGAATGAAATTCTGAGTATTTTGAAGTTGCTAAAGTAAATGTTTTTTTAGACGCACTGATTGAGTGATCAGTCAGACAGTTTGACAAAATGGATTTTCGGATTCATAAAATTATTGATCTCACAAGATCATTCATCATCTATAATGTTGGGAGGAAGGGGATTCACTACTGAAAAATTTACATCAGATGTGTTATGCTTCCAATCCATCAGAGTAACACTAATATTGATCCCTCAAACAATTTGTTGTCATCAAAGTTCCATAAAATGAAAAAATCATTTCGGGTGAGTAAAAGGACTAATTTGTTGATGCAGATATGTAAGTGGGATTTGATTATGATTAAAAGTTTTGCTAAATATTTTTTTATAACATAATATATTTTTTTAGATTAGGTGAAATAGATGTGATTATTTATTTTATTTTCAATTAGGTCAAGTGTCATCGAAAAAGACATTATGATGGTGCATCAGAGTGAAGGAGGGACCAATTCATCAGATGCAAGAAGACACTTATAAATCATTGGATGTTGGACTTCACTATACAGAGTATGAGTAAGTTCTAAACAATTATAGAAAAGGATAAATACATTGATGATTTTTTAGATGTGTTCTAACAATGGATCTTACTTCTACTGTGTTGTCAAATATAGTTTTGAAGGCTACAGAAGATGTATTGATGATTATGGTAGAAGAATTTCATGCATACCA
This sequence comes from Viscum album, assembly GCA_963277665.1. Taxonomy (NCBI): domain Eukaryota; kingdom Viridiplantae; phylum Streptophyta; class Magnoliopsida; order Santalales; family Viscaceae; genus Viscum; species Viscum album. The sequence goes on from OY728160.1 coordinate 1,946,003,845, forward strand.
ATTATATTGGCATGTCAGAATTATTTGTTTAATTCTCAATTGGTATGAAAATTTATATAATGTAAATTCAATAATTTTTTAGTTGGTATAGAGAATCGTAGTTATTTTTCATCAGTTCCCATGAGTTTTCAGCGTAATAAAAAATTGAACGAGAACACAAATTTGTATCAGACTGAGTATCTTTTTAGAAGTATGAAGGTGGGTGAAGTTGAGAGATGTTTTGAGAATATTCTAGAATAGTTTATATGCCCAAAATAAATAAAATATGGGCAAAAAAATAAAAGTGAAATTTGAGTTTTTGGATATTATCTTAAGAATTAAATCATTCTAGATTCCTTCCCATTCCTCTCAGAGCAAACCTATAAATAGTAGGATGTACATTGTAATTAATAATTCTAGTGTTTTCAATATATGAACTGTGATAAAGTGATGAATTTTTAATAATAGAGAAGAATCATTCATATATATTTTTCCTAAGGTTGTTTTCTAGAAAAAATAATTAGAAGAAAGAGTTATCAGATCATACTGAGTCATCAGACATAGATTTATGAGGAATATTAGAATTCGTTCACCATTATTTCCATAGTATTATTTTCTAATATATTTCATTGAATAGAGAATCAGATAGGGTAATCATACTAGTCCATAAAAATAATATTTTTTATGAAGTACAAAAATGATGTGCTTACATGTTTCTAAGAAAGAAAGTGAAGAATTGTGTTTTGAAGAAATACATAATTGAAAGTTAATAAACAACCATATTGAAATGTTTTTAACCAATTGATTAAGGTTTCCTAAATTATATCAAAAACATGTTTTACAGAATTCTTTCTTGAGAAAAGAACATTCACTATTATATTTATCCTAGTGATAAACAAGTTTAAGGGAATATCCTATTTATTGTATCAACAAAAAGGACTATATTTAAGTGTATTGTGTGGTATTTTAATTTTTCCAATAGATTCCAATGGTTTAACAACACTATTTGAGTAGTGAACCATGTAAATACTTTTGTTCATTTGGATATATGAATGTTTGTTTCTCCAAAAATGTGAATGATATTTAAGAGGAGGGAAATGATGTTATAAAATAAAGATTGCATAAAATAAAAAGACACGACATATTCTACCATCAACCATATAGTGGTATATTTATCATGATTTGAAATTTTCAACTAGTACATGAATCTTGAAGACACTTTTTGTTCATTTTAATTCCCTTACCAATACAACTCAATATATATGCTTTAATGAACTATTTTAATCTTTATAAGTGTTTCCAATTGAATTCAGTGAGAGATTCTAACCAATTAGTAGTCCGATAGTATTATTCATAAGAAAGATGAGGCCACATTTAGTGTGACTAAAAGAATAAAAATACAATAAACGGTAGTTAGATATTAAATGAACCTCTACATAAACGTAAAGAACATGATTAGAGTCTTCCCCAATGTAGAATGGTTGTTTATTTAGGGTGTGATGTAACAAAGGATATAGAGGTATGTCTAGCGGAGGAGATGAAGGTGGATGACATTATGAATCACTTACACCACCATAACCACCATGTGGTCAACTACATATTTAGAAAGGATGTGGAAATTTTTTTTCTAGGTGATAGAGATATATTTTTATGACTTTGAAACACACATTATGGTCTGAGGTTTGATATGTGTTCTCTCTACTATTGAGCCCATACATGTAGATATTCATTAATTCTATTTTTTATCCAGTATATGATATCTAGTGATCTCGATAGATCATCTATCTTAGACCATGGTTCTATAATTCATACTAGAAGCTACTATATGGTCACCCATATTTTCCAACAATTTTATCATTATCAAAGTGTATATTGGTTCATATCTGGCCTCATAATTGTTAAAATTAATCACCATGACATCCTCATTGTAATTAACATTTTGTCCATAGCCAATGACTGTGTAGACTACTAATTTATGATATAATTTTTTTTGGAGTGATGGAAAAAGTTTTCCATTTTCTGTAAGTGGGACCTTTTGTCATGAAGAAAATGTAATGTGCATAGTGAGTTTCAGTTGATCACGCATCAGTTGGAAAATTTGCATTATTGGGGACTCTTCTAATGATTAGCTTAAAATAGTCAAGGAGGAGTACATGGATTCCTTCCTAGAGGTTTTACATGAAATCCACTTATTTCATATGATTAATTTAGGTAATTATATACACCCATATAAAACACCAATTTCTTCATGTGAAAATTGGATGGCCAATAATTAGTTCAATGAACTGAAGTTGTTTCTTGAGGACCTTATGTATAAATATTTAATCAAACCCAGTGGGTCCCTTTTGGTAGTTTCATAGTTTTTTGAGATGGAAGATAACGTTTTTAGGCTTTTTATTTAATTTCATTAACCAAATCATGTCAATTTCATGAAGAAGTAGTATTTTCTAAAGATCATTGACCTCTTAAAACATCTAATGGATTTTTATTTGTTCTAAATTATTGTTTTATTTTGTCCTATAACTAGATTTTCGTTCATATGGATGATATCTTGAAGTCATAATTTCGATAATAGTATGGGAATTATTAGTTTCTAGTGATTCCTCTTATTATGATTAATGCCTCTGTTGTGTTAATGGGCCTTATGGGTTGGATATTTGAGACCTTATTGGACTAGTTTTTATTAGTGTTTATTGAATAAATATTTATCTACTCAATTATAGAGGGTGACCATATTGAGCATCTCAAAATATTCCTGAACATTCATTTGGATAACATGTTATATGAAAAACTATAGAAGTTCTCTTTTTGGATTCAAGGGGTGTAATTCCTATTTCATTTCATCTTAGAGGGTAAAGTACCCATCGACCTAGAAAATATCATGCAACTTATTTTATTATAGAATCCCTAGAGTTGGTAATATGTGTACAATTTCCCTACGATTATAGGTTACTAGATAAGTGTCTTGGTATATTTTTTTGGATTTTTGATAACTTGATTTACCTTCCCCAAAAGGAAGAAAATATTTTTTTTCATATGATTTTAGAGTGATTGATAAGAGTTCAAGAGGATGTTATAAATTAATTCTTTTCTAAGGTTATAAGAGAAATAATTTGATTACATTGTGTATTATTATATCATTGGAGTTGGTCTAGGTTGTGTGCAAATGTAGTGGTACCTGGTGATTGTTTGTTTTTTAAGACAACTTAGACCTCATGAGAAAAACAATATGACCCATGATTTTGATCTAGTGAAAGTAGTGTTTACGTTGATTAATTAGACATATTATCTCTTTAGTTAGAATTAAATTATCTACATAGAAAATAACTTCCACATGTTCATCTTCACCCACAGATAACATAAAAAAGGAAGAGGTGTGTTGGAGTTTCTAAAGTCCAATATTTCAAAATTTTATATAATCAAGGGATGATTAATGTAGTGTATGATTTCATTACCATGATATCATAATCATAGTTGATGTTTTATGTGTATTATTTAATATTATTGATATATATATTCTATGTGGATGAGGAGAACAAACAATTTTTTTATTAAATTTGGTGCTCCCGCCTCTTTTATAGTACATAAGAGAATACAAGCTATGATACATCAATTTTAAAACCCTATATGGCTATATATAATCCAGAAACACACTTGATAGGTTCAATGAATATAGGGGTGATGTCATCCTATTTTGAGGGAAAAAATTGTCTTTTCATCATATTGTACGAGGAGGTGGTATAAGAAATCCATAATTCCCCCTTATTGATATATATTTTTGTGAAAAATTGTATTGATATGTTAGGAATTTTCTGAGGCCAGATATGAAGACGAGACTTGTTGATTTTTTCTCATGGCTTGTCACTTTTATGTTTGTGATTATTGAGAAGAAGATTTTTGTAGTTTTTTCTCAATACCTATAGTATGAAAAATAAAAGATAAATAGTATATAAATTTAATTTGTATTGGGACATCGATGTTTGGTGAAGGTTCACGATAAGATTTGGGTGATCATAAACCGACTAAAAAATTTATCTCACGTCCACATTTTCAAGAGTATATTACATTACAACATTTGTGAAAATTATATAGGGATGATATCGTTCAGATGCCCAGGGTGCCTTTGGTGATCATTTCCAATTGAGATTGTTGACTAATTTACCAATTTTTTATGTTCTTCAATGTGTCATTCAATACTCAATTGTCAGTGATTAGAGTGTTCCACCCTTAAATGGGTGGGAATATGTGTAAAAATATCGAGGTTCTAGAAGATATATTTATGGAATATATTCTATATTTTGGCTGGAAGAAGTAGGTTCATAATTTATTTGGGGATTTAACTAATAATAATATCTATAAATCAACTGTTTTATTGGTACCTTTCAAGGACATGTACTAGAGACCCTAAAGAAACCCATATGTACGATAGGGATGAGCGAGTCATTGATGATGGGAGTAAATTTATTTCGATGGAATAATGATAAACATAATTTTATTCAAGAAAATATGAGGATATATTGGAGTCATTAGATATTCAATTTATATAAAAACTGGTTGACTACGATGTTTGTGTTTGTAGATGATATGTTTTTGATGAAATCAAAATGATGCAGTTTATGGAGGTTTAGTGAACGAAAATTGATGTAATCCATGTTCATTGGTCTATTCTAGATTCATCACATAGTTTGAGAGGTTTCCTAACCTCTATAATTATGCCTCATGATACATAGGGTGCACACCAACATTTGTGTTCCACAGTTCTAGGGATACATACCTGACCCATCAAACATCACCAACTATACTACATTTAAGTTCATGGATGATGTTACCATCTATATGTATTTGATGGTGATTTAGGATTATAAGGAGAGGAACCTTATAGTTAGGGATAAACCATGTGTGAGTGAGTATTAGTTTCATGGAAACAATTAGGACATGTCATGGTAATTCGACAGATAGATGCAAATTCAATTAAATTTCCTTTTAGGTATATAATTCTTTTATAGGATGTGAAAACATGAATGTGGTGAGGATGTAACAACATATAATTTTTCTATTGGACCCATAATAAATTTTTGATTCAAATATTCCATTTGGGGAATGGGGTCCCATTTTAAATCATGATTCAGATAATTATATCATAGTGTTATAGGTTGTATCAAGAATTATTAATCCCCATTTGAACTAATATGATGTCAGAGGAGTTGTTTTTAGATTGTGGGTGTTGCTTTATGGCCTCCATTTTATCCTTTTTGGTTAATCTTGAGGAGGTGGAATTGCATCATTCCAATTGTTTTCACATTACTTCAAAGGTCATTCTGAAAAAAGATTTGATGTTTTACTATGTTTTTTGAGTGTTTGAGAATGAAATTTATCATGTTGTGATTTTCAACTCTTGAATTAATTGAGGGCCTCGTGTTGTGTGATAATGCTTGTTACACTTTGATTTTGTTTCAAAATTTCGGATTTCTTCCACAAATATTTATGTTCAATCATGATAAGATTAACTATGGATTCTTTAATAATAGTGTCCAAACCCCAACCCCACTTTATTAAACTTTAATTTTTCTCCCCACAACATTGTAATTTGGTTTTTTTGTGTGTTTGATATCCTTGGAATTGTTGGAGGATTATTTTACTAGTGATGAATGAATGGTGATCCCATGGAACATCCAATATATTAATTCATACGACCTTATTGAATAAGTAATTTGGTTGGAACCATGTTCATTCCATGATTTGTTATATATGTCATTTATTTCTAATCTCTCAACTCTTATCCATTATATTCAATATGATATCTCTATTTTGAATCACTGTGAATCACTATGAGAATACCCCCTTTGGATATAACCCATGATATCTTGTTTCCAATATATAATATTCCATTGCTAAAACATTCTATTAAATCCCTTTGTTCACTTGATTGACTAAAAGATATTAACCCTTATAAAAAAGGATTGGTGAATTTCTGTTAAAAATGAAGGAATGAAACAAATATCATAGTGTTATATATATAAATCATAAGAGAATTAAGAAAATTTTATGGAGTGTATCTTTATGATGTGAAAATTATTATCATAGTATGACATCTCCCTCAACCCTGATTAGGAGGATCATGCTACAACACTATATACTATGTTGTGGTCACCCCCTTCCTAGTGTTATGTATGATTAGAAAGATTCAATATTCCCTGGAGGATGCATATCTTAAATTAATATTAATCAGGGTAAGGCATGATGTGATGATTCGGCTTTGTAATAGAAGGTATTTTTGTGTCATGAAGGAGGTAGAAACAAAATTGACCATGGGGATCATAAAACTAATGGGATGAAAAAATATTACACTTATGGAATGAAGAGTTTCAATTATTACAAAAAAACCATTTTTTAATTATAGTGTGATAATATATCTAAATTCATTACTATGTTAATACTTACATAAAATAACTAGTTTAAATCCCTTTATATTTTTTTATGCATATTTTACTTGGTATGTTTTATTAGGGAAATTATATAGAAAATCTAGTACTTTTTATTATTTGGGGAACAATTTTGACATCCTTAAAAATAACCTTGGCTGTTTACATCATGTTTTAGGTAGGTATAGATATTATCTTCATAAGGAATATTACTAGGTTAGTTTGACTTGATCTTAGAAGACACATAATTAATGATATCATATTTAAAATATTTTCCATACATATTTCAATTAGTTTTCTCCAAAAATTTCATCAATTTATTTCAAATTGTAACAATTTTTTTATTTCTATGTGTTTTGAGATAGCATTTAAAAATTACCCAATTCATGAATTTTAGTAGTTTTTCATCACTTCTATATTTTGATAATTTCATTTTTAATACTAATAAAATTGTCAAAATTATTTTTTTGTGTACTGTTCTATTAAGGGATTCAACTTATTCATCTCCTCCATGTGTTGAATTGATTATTTGGAAGCCCCAAAAAATCATTCAAAAAGAAAAATCATTTTTTGGAGAAAATTTTTTCTCTTTTAGTGCATCAGGATTATTTCATCCAACATATTTCCCATTGAATTTTTCTAACATGAAAAAATTATGATTCAAATACTCATTTCTATATTAAATACAAGGATTAAAATAATTCATTTCGATTTTATGTGGGCATGCCAATATGGAAGAGGTGAAGAGTCACATTATCTATAAATGTTTCATTAGTAAAAAAGCTATAAAATTTACAATACAGGTATAAAGGAACTCTATCTTTTGTGAAAATTATTTGAAACATTAAAAAATTAATTTATAAATAAACCATAAAATTATTAAATAGGTTAGAGATCAAATTTTTTTAATAAATTCAATGGATTGAAATTAGATAGTAGATTTACACCCCTCTTCTTCATTATATTTTCATCTTCACTTCATTTCAAAGGATGGTTAGATTGAAGTAGTGGGATATTCTAGATAATATATCCTAAATGATATTATTATTAAATGATGTAATAAATCCCTTAAGAAAAAAAATCTATTTGTTGGTGGGAAGGTAATATATAAAGGGGTTTCCCTTTTTGGTGTTTACATTTTATAGTAAAGTATTTTCTTTTGAATCATCCAAGAAATTATTTTATTGGGTGAAGTTGGAATATTTAATCATGCTTTTAAATTTCATATATTTAGTTCTAGTTTATTATCAAAATATTAATATAAAATAGTTGTCTTGTTTTTTAAACATTATTGGGATAGGTCACCATATTGAGGACAACAATTTCATTTAGTTACATTTGATCAAAGGTTTTTTTCAAATCAGTTCACTTTCAGAAATTAATAAAAACCCATATATAAATTATTGCTATGGTTTCAAGGTAATATATGTTTATAATTTGATTCCTTGAGGTACAAATTCATTAATTTAATTCGAATAACTTTTTCAAAAGTGACAAAGGGAGTGTCTTATGATTGAATCTTGTCAAATTCTATCATATTTAGGATTCCTTTTTAATTATAAATTTCGTATGATTTATAATAAAAAACATTAATTTAAATTTTTTATCTAATTTTTCACTGTTTTATTTTTTGACATATTTCAAATTCACGATTATGATTTTAAATTTAAGAAAAAACAATTAACAAGGTGTAAATATAATAGAATAGTCTATAACCTCTCTATTGGATAACCATGTGGTCACCACTAAGCATCATTTTAAAAGGAGAAAATATTGATTGGGTTATTAGATAAAAACCCCAGAATCAATTTTGAGAAATTTCTGGGTTCTTGAGTTTTTTATAATTTATTTTGAATTTATAGGATTTCAACAACTTATTTTGTGTCTAAACAAACAAAAAAACATATCTTCCTAGTGACTACTCCTATTATAGTCCTGATTATCAATAGTAAGATGAGCATAGTCATGATGAGTTTTTAATATTTCAATTACAAAAAAAAATATTTCATTATTCAATATACAATTTTAGTGATTCAACCAAATTTTCAAGAATTATGAACATAAATGGATATTCTTAAAAATGACTTAATGTAATCAAACGAATTAAAATCTGAAAAATATGCTGAATAAATTGTAAATATTATCCCAACCACTTTTCATAATAAATAACCTTTATGGGTGAATTAAAAAATGAATTACAGTCAATATTTCTTTATTTAATGGAAGAAATTATCAACGATTAACAAGTTTATGTGTCTTTATAGAATAAAATGTATTTTGAAAATAATTTATATACATTTTTTGAAAATAATATTTCATGAGAAACACCAATTTTTGAAATAAAAAATTCAGAATATTTGAATAAAAACTTTGAAACAATGAAGAGAAACTTGATCAATTAATTTTTTAAGATAATTTAGAAGAACCTTACCTACTAACAACTTCTAATACAATTTTTTTCCACACCCAGGGAGTGTTAGAACCTAATAAGCCAATAGATAAGTTTTTAAATTTTGTCAAAATTTACATGATTTATTTGACAATTATTTTTTGAAATTTTCTCCCTATGTTGATTTAGATCCCATTATTTTTTATTAGATTGATTTTTTAGTTAAATAGGAGTTCACAGATGAAATATAATAAATAAATGTGATTTTAGTTAACGAGTACATTGTTTTACAAGAGGAAAATGTAACCATTATATTTTTGAAAGAAGAAATAAATTTTTATAATAAAAATTTATGATGATCCACAACCTACAATTATATTTCAACAACCAGTTATGTTTTATTGTGAATATGAAATATTTCAAATATATACTTATATTTTATTCTCTCTTTTCTCTTTCATCATTATAACATCAATTTATTTGGATGGAACCTAAATAAAAATATTTTGGTACATTATTCAATTTTTTGATGAGATGATGAATATTAATGAAGTTTGATTTTGGAGGTTTGTGAGGAAGAAACCACTATATCCTTCAAATTGGGGATGATTTTCTAGAAATGCCTAACTGGGTATAGTGAAATACTGGTATGAACATTGTGGATCAAAACATATCTATTTTCCCTTATATTTTATTATTTTATTTATTTAAATGAAATTTTAATGCTTTATTTTTGTATTTTCATATACATTTCTGAGTTTATCATCTCGGTTGTGAGCTCATAGATACTAATGATCAATAAAATGTAGTTGTTTCTTTCCATCCCACTAATTTTATTCAAGTATCATTTTCATTTTTCCCAAATAAAATATTCTATATTTATAATTAGGAAATTGTAAAAATTGAGGTTTGGTGAGGAACATACTTGGTAGATTAGGATTTTATGTATTTTATTAATAAATTTGTGAATTTTTTTAGTTTTGATTATTTTATTTATTGAATGAAAATTTATTCTTAATGAAAATTTATAAAATTATTTATGAAACACAACATAAATTATTTTGGAAATATTCTTGGTTATGGATTAAATTTATGGAAATTTATGAAAATACCATCGACTTTTGAATTTCATTCCGTGAAAGCGGTCCAAATTTGGAAATCACTTTTATATGAGGACTCTAAACATTTATTTTCATCTTTATCATATTCAAAACTTCTCAAGTAAACTAAATAATTATTTTCATAACCAGAACATTCCCTTTTTATTTCAATAACTATGTGGTTTAAATAATTTGTATTAATATGATCGAGGAAAATCATTTATGATTAAAATCGCCCCCATTCATATGAATCATTTTTATTATGGCACAACCTCTATATTTTATCGTTTTGAACTATTTGTATACATGTATATCTTATTTGAATAGCCATATGACAACTTAAGTTTTCCATTACTAACCTTCATTAGAAGTGAGAAATCATGATCTAGTATAACATAATTATGGGGAGGGGGAGATGATTTGTGGTGTACTACATCATCTGGTGAAACAATGGGTTGAAATTAAATTAATTAATATATTATATTATTCAAAAAAAACAATATACTAAAATCACTTTTATTCTACAGATTTCAATGAAAATGGATTTGTGCCTTTTTGGAGATTCCAAATAAAGGTGTGCATATCTAGAGTATTCAAGAGAAAAAAGAAAATGATAAATTTCATTTTTATGTAGAAATATTAATGGTGTAAGTTTTAAATTATATTATAAAATATTTTTAGAGTCCAATTTTATTCTAATATGAGTGATTAGGATACAACACTTGACTAAAATTTAGAATTATGCAATTATTGTTCAATAATGATCCAGGACATTTCATTCAGCCCAAGAATATTTCATAGTGTAAACCCACAAACCTCAAAACCCTATAATTACCATTTTTAAGTCATCATTAAGGACAAAATTACTTAAATAAATTACTAGAATCATTATGGATAAGACTTGTTCCCTAATTTTAAGCTTGTTAATTTCATTGATTTTTTTTTAATTTTCATTGGAAATATATTTTGAGTTTTCACTATTCTAGGAGTCCAAATGTCATTTATTATGTAATTGATAGAGAAGTAATTTAATATATTTTTCATATATATTTAAATTAATATATACCAATCAAATTTTCATTTTATGTGAAATTACATCAATTGAAGAATTTTTATTTTTTGTAGGAAAATTTGGAAAATTTTCTAATTATAGAATTTCAATAACTTTTCAACTCTTATATATTTTTATAATAATATTTTAAATATTATACAAGTTAAAAATTAATTTTTTTTAGGAACCCACAGTATTTGGTATTGAAATTATTTAACTAGTCCATGTTTTGAGTAAATAATTTAAAGGCCCAAAAAATAACGCAATTTGGAAAATCTTTTTTTAGAGTGAATTGATACTAATTTAGAAAATGATTCACAAATCATCCAACAGGTGTTAAATAGAAATTATTCCACCTATAAATTAAAAAGTATTTAAATATATATTTCCCCATAAAATACTATGATATATTAGATCATTAATATGGTCAGTGATTATGTAAATGCAGAGGTAGTTGTAGAGTCACTTCATTGAGAATTTGGTTTCAATAAATACAATATATATTTTCACCACCTATAAAATTGATCTCAAATTTTATTGTTGAAAATTTAACATGAATGTGAAAAAAAATTATTAAATCAATTCAATAATGTTATTCTAGGAGGACTAGTTTCATCACCACACATGATTAGATGTATGTGATATCTCTAGTCTCGATTTTTGACCGCAAATAGAACATTAGTAAACTCTTTGAGTATCCACATCAGATGAAAATTCTTGCTTTAATGCATGTCAATCCACAAAACACTCATATATAGATTTTTTAAGAATCAATATGTCATTGTTGAGTTGGGTTTTCCCTTGGAGAAAATAGTTTCAGTGAAGGTCATATCAGGCCTTCATAGCTTCATTGCCTATTTAATCTATGGTAGTTTTTATTTTTTGATTAGGCTGGAGTTATGGAAGGATATTGAGTCCATTTATCCACCGACTTTTCCCAAGTTCTTAAATGGTGATTTTAATATTTTTTATGCTCTTAAAGAGAAGAATGGGAGGGGTGAGTTCCCCCGTAGAGCTAGAAAGGAGTTTTTGCAAAGTATGGCCTGATGTGGTTTATCAGTTATGGGTTTTTTCAAGAAACTATTTTACATGGTGAAACAATTAAAAATCTTGTTCTCAATCCTAGATCTATATTTACAAGTTTCCAGAGAATGAAAATTCTAGGGTCATTTTCCCTAATGGAATGTTTTCTCACCTAGTGTGTAGCCTCTCAAATCATTCTCCCCTATTGGTCTCTTTTTCACCTAGGTAAGATGAAAATTGTAGCGTTTACTTCTCCCAATCATGGGTGGACCTACAGTACTATCACCATTTAGTTCATGATTATTTGGTAAGGCCAATCGAGTAGTCTACATGGACATGTTTCCACTTCAATCTTAGATGTCTCAAAATTGGTATTACCTCAGGTATTAAGAGCCTCCCCCCATTTTTGAATTAATGGATTCAATATTGAAGGAAATTTAGATGCTCATATTTATCCTTACAAATAACATGAGTGAAATGAATTTCAAGGAACTATCATCTATGAAGGATATCCTTGATGACATGGTTTTTCATCATGAATGGTTGAACAGGTAACACTCATGTGTCAAATGGCTTCGAGAAGGTGATAGGAACACAACATCTTTCCATGCATCAATTATGGAGAAAAGACGACTTCACAGGCCCAATATACCTTTTGAAGGTGGAATTTATTCAAATGACATTGATTTCGTCGTGGGAATGGTATACTATCACATCAATTATCTCCTAGAAGGACCTAATTTAAACATGAGTGGAGGCTACCCGAGGGGATGCATTAGCCTCCTTGAACCTATTCCCTCTCTGGTATCTAGTGTTATAATGATCTCCTAGAGGAAATTAGAAATGAGGAGTAAATTTTGGATTTGATAAGAATTCTGAACCTAGAGAGTGAACCTGGTCTGGATTTATTTTCATGTTGCTTTTATGGAGCATCTTAGGACGTGGTTAGTTGGGATTTGGTTAGGGATTTTAGGATTTTTTTCATGGGGGATACCGTGTGTTGCGTATACTAACTCCCTAGTTATCATTCTGAAGATTAGATATCCCCCCACTCTTCAACATTATATACCCATAAGAATGTTTAATTTTCCCTACTATGTATAGAATCATCAACTTAAGATTATCAGTCCACTTCCCCCTTTGGATCACTGACAAAAAGTATGGTTTCATGAAAGGTAGGATGAAACATGGGCATTTCAATGACCCAGAAGATGGTTAGCATCATCAATAATAAGTTTAGTTGTTCTATTTTATTTTTAAACATAATATGGATAAGTCATATGTTTGAGTTCAGTGGAACATAATCATTAATGTGCTTTAAAAAATTGAATTATCTACATGGTTTTTGAATCTTATATTTATATGCATGATATCTTCATGGATGGTCATATCTTTTTTAGGGAAGACCCATGGTTTTTTAACACTCTATTTGGGTTGAGATAGGGGGACCCACTTTCCCTTTCCCATTACATTTTATTTGATGATTCACATTGTAGTAACATCAACAAGAGAATTTTTAGCTTTGAATTTACTCTCTACCATTGTAAGGACCTGGACACAAGTACATATCTTATCCTATTTTTGGATGAAACAAAAATTTTCTTGAGTTCTAGTAGGATTTCTGTTATTAGTATGACCTTGTTTATGGATATCTATAGCAAATTGAGTAGAAAAGGTTATCAATTGGGAAAAAAATTAGAGTTTACACCTATCAACGATGCACTATTAGAAGAGTAGTTGATCTGTGTAGCATTACAGGTATTCAACAGAAATGTGTCCCTATGAATTACCTCAGGTCCCCTATAACCCATGATAACTTCTTATCAATAATTTTGATCAGATTTTGGAAAGGATCCCCTATCATGTAACTAATTGGAAGAACCACTTTTAATCCTTTTTGGAGAGCATCACCCTTATCAATAGTATCCTCATGTATATTCTGATTGATTCTCTCTTGGATGATAGATTCATGAATTAATTCATTGTTAATATTGATATTTTTTTTGTATCTTTTATCTGGGTTGCCAACGCAGATGGGAAATATCATTGGGCTTCTTGGAAGAGGCAAGCTAGATCACCTCATGCTGAAGGCACTAAAATGTAGAATGTTCAAGATACCCTTCATGAAATACTTGCGACGCATGCATGCGACATATTGGAGGGTACTTTACTTTGGGGTCATGTAATGGACATTTTCGACCATGGGGTGGGGGAGGAACCAAGAAGTTATTTTTTTCCAGTGGTTAAGACTCATTTTCCTTCTCTTAGGGGACATGTTCATTGGATTGTTGATAGGTGAGAATTATTTTTTATTTTACAACAGTTGGGAGTTGAGTAAGGCCATCCATGTTTTTCAGCGAAGGAACATAAATTTAGGCATTCCAGATAGTATCCGGATCTTATTAATATAGTTTTGGACACCGATTAGTGTGCTTTTTTGGATCTTATTATTGTTAATGATGACCTAGATTGATGTGTTTCTCTTGAATCTTCCTTAGAAAATTTTTCAATGAATTACTATCACTAAATTCTTCTTTCCTCACATCATTCATGTATATGGGGTGACATCCAATGGTGCAAGGAGGTAATGAAAAAGTTAAATTTTTTCGTATGAAGGATAATAAATCTTTCTTTATCGATGGATGAGAATGTAAAATGTATCGGCATAAATTTGGAATCCTATTGATCATGATATGAGGATCACCAGGAGGAAATCTCAGATCACATATTCTTCGAGGGTAAATGGGTTTCCATCATTTGGAATTATTTTGATGATTTTATAGGTATTCACTTATGTGAAAATATCGATATCTCTTTTCTTCATAGGTGGTTCTAGGGTGTAGATTAGGTGGGACTTGAGAGAAGGTGAGGGCTCTTGTTTTTCATTTTGTGTTGTTAGTATGGAATGCGAGAAACCCTGTCCGGTTTGTGGGAGTATTTGGCACAATGCATGCATTTTTTATCAGAGTTAAAAACATGATAATGGATTTAAACCGTTCCACGTAGAAATTGATAGATTCCCCCACCTTGAGACCACTTCCTTCTTGTATGCCCACTCCATTATTGTTGCGTTGTAGGGACACTGGGTATGCTATAATCTATAAGGTTTTGGATCCAATGTTAACATGGATGGTTATGTACAGACCTTGAAATTTCAAGGAATTATTTATAAATACATTGTAATTTTACGAGTCTGTGGTTTCTGACGGCACTTGATTCTGAGGCCCGGTCTGCCCGGAAACAATTTCTGAAGTTTTTTTTTGGGTACGTTCAGTAAACGTACGTGTGGATTTTTCTATCTTTTGAACTGATTCTCAGAATTGAAATCTAAGGACACCGATGAAATCTCAACGTCAGTATTCGCTTATGGAAACCTTCACTGTAGTTGCGTTTTATGCGGGTTTGAAGTTATATTTTGAGAAATGCATACTAAATTAATAAAAATGGTGGTACACAATTTTATTATTTAGTGGCAGTTATTTCCTCCCAAAGGGGATTTAGAGGTGGGTCCCACACCCACATAACCTTCCATGAGAAAAATTAGTGTGTTGGTGCCCACATGAATCCAAACCCTTCACCGTCCCTTAACTCCCCATTAACACCCCGTTATTAATTTGACATCTTCTCCTCATTTATTGTGGTGGAGTCTCTCCACCTCCCTCTCATTAAGTTTTCCAACGCAATTATATTATGGAATTCAATAATTAATTGTAACATTTAATTTTGAAACTATTTGAATTGAATGGAAAATATTAAAATGAGTAAGCATTATTAAAATATTTGGGCTTGGCAAAAAAAATTTGTGGAAAAACCACTAGAGAATTTGGAGGAGAGCATCCTTCCTCACCAATGATGAACATGAGGAACTATATCCTCTCATAGACTAGAACAATATTGTGAGGAAATAATTCATCCTTTCTTCTTCTTTGTGTCAAGGGAGAAGACACCCCTTGCAAGGAACACCATCTATGAAAACGTTCTGTGATGCCTGACCTCCACGACGCTTGTCTTCTGCAAATCATTGACATGCTCCGCTCTTGATTTCGAGGTAGGGTGTTTGTATAATTTAATTCAAATAAATTATACCTTTATTCTTGTTTAATGATTACGGTTGTATATGGACAATTTTTACTGCCTAACACAGTGTGAAGGGTCTGAAAAAACACAGCGTGATGACCCTCCAATATTTTCATGATTTTTAATTCGCAAAGGGAGGCGGTGGCGAACAGAGGTGGCGGCGAGCAAAGGCGGTAGCCGCATGCCGACTAAGTGTGGAAGAAACGCAGCCGGCAATTGCGGGAAACATGGATGAAGTGGAACTGGAGGGCCGTAGCCGGTTGGGCGGGTGATATCGTGGTGCCCCACGGCGCTGCGCTGCGGAGAACTGCGGCCCGCACAGGGCGGGCCGCTCCAGCGAAAAAACAAGCTGGCTCGTCGGCCTGCCAGGCAAAAGGAGTTGCGGCGCTCATAGGCACCGTGGATGAGGGATTGTGGCCTGCAACCACGGGCCGCTTACACTGGGAAGACTAGCCATCTTCGGCTAGCTGAACAGGATGGTGGCGCCGCTCAGCGTAGCTGGTTCCAGTAGTTTCCCCCCCCCCCCCCGGATCGCTCGACGAGCTAGTCGAGCGGCGGTGAACCGCAGGCCGGGATTCCTTCCCCGAGAAGGGCCGAGCCCCACTGGGACGGGCTGCGCATTTTCAGGCTGGGCTGACCACATAGCCAGGTTTGACATTCTGAGTCAGAACAGGCCGACCTGCCAGCCCACCGGGATTATCGGGCCGGTCCCGTTTCACTTAAATGTGAATAACATTAAGACCGCATGTCTGATCGATGAGCCGTGTGTGGAATTGGGACCCTTATTATGAGGAGGTCCCTTTTCGGTACACTAAGTGTGTTTTGAAAAACTTTTAAAAATGGCCAGGTTTGGAACGACCGTATTTCCAACCGGGCCCCTGGAAGGGAAAATCCAATAACTCTCAAACTGGGTGTCCGATTGATGCGCCGTCTATCGCGTTGGGTTTCTTTTGATGAGACGGAACATCAGGATGCATCAACTCTGGACATCATGATAGTTGATGTATCAACCCTTGGCTCTCATCAGGATGCATCAACTCTGGACATCATGATAGTTGATGTATCAACCCTTGGCTTGAGGAGAGGACCCTCCTGGAATCCTTTGTGGGTTCAGCAGCAAGGATAACTATACTACAATCCTCCATGGGTTTGGTAGCGGTGAAAACTATACTAGAATCCTCTTCGGGTTCGAAAACGACAATAACAGTACTAGAATACTCCGTGGGTTCGGCATTGACTAAAACTGTACTGGAATCCTCTGTGGGTTCGACAGCGAAGACTTCTGTACTTGTATCCTACGTGGGTCTGACAGCTTAGATGAATCAGTGATTACATCTGATCATCTATATCTTTATACGAAAGATGTATACCTATTTGATCTAAGTCTTAACATTGAATCATTATCATTGATGTGATTTTCTTCATTTCTATGTGGACTGGTTTGTGCTTGGGCTCGAGAATTGGAGTTGAACTGGATTGAAGACTTAGTTATATACATGGGCATATAACTAAGTAGGGTTTGTTGATGCATCGTGTTTGTATCTTTCTTCTTGTTTATTCTTAGAGAATATTGTAAGACTTTTCGGGTCTCGGGGTCCCTACTGAGTATCGTTATACTCACCCCTGCACGGGCTATGATCGCACTACGTTGTGTTGGATGCAGATGATGGACATCACTGAACGAGGTAGAGACTTGTAGAGCTGGACGGTTCCTGGAGGTGGACCACATGACGAGACGTACACGAAGTGGACGGACGAACCTAAGGTGCTGAGGAGACCATCTGTACCACCCTTCAAGTGGGATTCCAGGAGGACGACTCAGTGGTTGTTGTTTTACTTTACTTCAGTTGTACTATCTTTTCATTTGTACTGTACTTACAGTTGGGCTTGTATTTCCGGCCCCTTTTATTCAGAAATTACTTTTGTATATAGTTCTACTTAGTGCTTACTTGTGTTGCGTACATTGTTGTGTTGTTTACTTTTATAAAGGAAATACCTTCCCTTTTATCAGGATTTACACCTTTGGTGTTAGTCGTCAGCCCCTGGCCTATGGAAGGCAGGCTTGGAGTAGTCACAGCACAGGCCCCGAGGATGGGTTGTGAAAAATTTGTATCAAAGGAGTCAGTTCTACAGCAGAACTCAATACTATGATTATTATTTTCTGTGAAGTAGTAGTGTTATGCATATTGAGTGTGGTTATCAGTCCAGAGAGTCCAGTGTTGTTTTGGCAGTCGACGTATCCATACACCAGAACTCTGACCTCTGATTTCTGACTCGGTGCATGAAAACACTGATTTCATGTGTGTTTCAATAGTTTTCTTTGTGATTACTTTGTAATAACTCACTAGTTATATTGTTTGATCGTGGAACACCTGTTTATTTTTAGGATGGACCCATAAAGGCCGCCATCTAGGGTTTTGATTTACATGTGAGATGGTAGCCCATCGAGCAATGAGGCCTCAGTGCATGGCCCCATCACAGCGGAGGCAACAGCGATACCACTACCTGCTGATCCACTGATACCACCACCTCCAACAGTAGAGATTACACACCACTTGAGCTTGTTGCACGAGTTTTAATAACAGTGGCCGCATTGGTTCCGCGGAGAGATGGACTCATAGGAAGCTGAGTATTGTTGTAGAAGGTCGTCAGGGTTTTCAGATTAGTAGGGATGCCAACTGATCTTATGGTGATCCTGGTTGCGAGTCTACTGCACGTAGCAGCAAGTAGATAGTGGAGCATGATGATCCAGGTGAAAGACAAGGCATATCTTCTCTAGAAGGACTTCAAGAGTCTCTTCCGCTCGGAGTTTGTTCCAGCCACACTCTGTGCGGTGTAGATCCAGGAGTTACTTCATCTGCAACAGGGCAGCATGACAGTAGCTCAATAATTAGTGTGGTTTATTGACCTCTCATGCTACACCACGGATATGGTACATGACCCGTTCTTCAGGGCCCAGACCTTCAAGCAGGGACTGAGGCACGAGATCAGAGCATCGACGATTCCCCTCAGTATCCTGACACAGGCGGGGGTGCTGGAGCGAGCTCTTCTAGTAGAGAGCTTCCTCACTAAGCAGTCTCTTATAGCGAGACCCACCACATGGAGACACGTAGAGGAGTCTTCTGTAGCTAGCAGTAGACAGATGACGCAGAGGTCCAAGAGGACCAGTCCATCTGCTAGGTGACCTCAGGATACTGGTTCGGTTGTGTGGGGTACACAGAACATAGCCAGCTATACAAGGAGCAGGCAGTGTTATTCATGCGGTGGGCAGGGTCACATGGCTTGGGACTGCCTGACCCGCCATACGGACGAGCAACAAAGAAAAGAGGGACCTCCTAGGCAATGGCAGAGGTTCAACCATGGTCGTCCGCAGGGGGTAGGCAGATGAGGCAGAGGAGCTGACCGACCAGCGGGTGGTGGATGACGTTTCGGGGCTCTACCACCACTACCACTAGGAGGTCCACCCCGACCATAGGGAGATGGAAGATAGAGGCAGGCTCAGCTCCTAGCAGTCAGGACCTATGAACACGGCACACATGAGATGATTCAAGGTACTATTTGTGTCTACTCCACCCTTGCTACAATACTTATAGACACAGGTACGAGTCATTATTTTATTGTCGCTGCCCTTGTTCAAAGCTAGGAGATTACGATGGAGGTGTTGGATTGATTCTTAAGGCTAGAGACTCCTACGGGAGCATAATTGACAATTACGCACTAGGGCCGGCAGTTTGAGCTTACACTAGGAGGCAAGAGCTTCAAATGTGATCTTCTTGTAGCAGCGTTGATGCCTTACGATGACATCATGGGTATGGACTAATTTTCTACAGTCCAAGCTCAGATCTACTGTATTAGGCGCAAGGTACGGTGTATCATCACGGATGGGAGCAGGTTCACCTTCACCGGCGAGAAGGGGGCCTTTGGAGTACAGGATGGACTTTCACAGAGGAGAGGGAATCTGATCACACATCAATTGGCTAGTCTCATCCTTGGAGCAGTTGATGTGCGGAGTCCGAGATTTCCTGCTGTGTTGGATTAGTATGCGGACATTTTTTCAGACGATGTTCCAGGACTAACTCCTCGCAGAGAGGTATAATTCTACATTGACCTATACCCTGGGACAACACTGATATCTACTCCAGCATATCGGATGGCTCCTGCTGATCTTTGAGAGTTGCAGGTACAGCTGGAGGATTTGCAGGGAAAGAGATTCATCCGAACCAGTGTTTCACCCTAGGCTTCTCCGATTTTGTTCACCTAGATCGTGGATGGGAGCATGCGACTGCGTGCCGACTACCATCACCTGAATCAAGTGACCTTAAAGAACATGTAACCCCCTACCGAGGATTGACGACCTCTTTGATCAGCTCAAGTGATCATGTTGGTTCTCGAAGATAGACCTCAGGTCATGCTTTCACCAGCTCAATGTTCGAGACGAGGATGTGTAGAAGATGAACTTCATGTGTCGGTATGGCCACTTTGAGTTCTTGGTTATTCCCTCTGGTGTATCCAACGCTCCAGCGGTGTTCATGAGTATCATGAATAAGATCTTCTTGCCTTACCTCAATCGATTTGTGGTATTTTTCATCAACGACATATTGATTTTCTCGACCACTAAGGAGGAGCACGCCTACCACTTTCGGGTTGTACTAGATACACTATGAGAGCACCATCGTTATGGTAAGCTCTCGAAGTGCCAATTCTAGATTCAAGACGTTCTCATCATGGGACACGTCATTTTAGAGGTTGGAGATGCAGTGGATCCATCGAAGATTGAGGAAGTACTTGCTTGGGAGCCACCTACAAGTGTGACAGAGGTGCGGAGTTTCCTGGGTCTGGTTGGGTACTATCATAGATTTTTACTAGACTTCTCTAGAGTTGCAGCACCACTTTAATCATTGAAGAAGAGGGGGAAACCCATTGTATGGTCAGATAGATTCCAGTAGAGAAACTAGGAGCTGAAACAGAGGTCGACCAGTGCACCCATCTTAAGGTTACCGTTGGAGGGTGTTTGGTACATAGTTTACTATAACGCATCAAGGACCAGACTCAGGTGTGTCCTGATGCCGGAGCGAGAAGTGATCACATATGGTTAACGGCATTTAAGACAACCTGATCCGAACTACACTACCCATGACCCGGATTTAGTAGTAGTGCTCTTCGCCTTGAAGATGTGGAAGAACTATCTGATGGGCAAGCACATTACAGTCTATTCTGACCACTAGAGTCTCAGGTACATATTCTCGTAGAAGGACCTGAACCTAAGACAGCGGCGATGGCTCGAGTTCCTCCATGACTATGACTTTGAGATATTCTACACTCCTATGAAGGAGAACATTTTAGCTAATTCTCTCAGTAGGAGATATAGAATTCAACTGATAGGAGAGGGGATAGAGTAGCTAAACGAGTTGCAGATATCCTATGTTGATATTGATGGAGCAGCCTTTCTTCAGTCTCTCACAGTCACTCCTCCACATCTTCACCAAGTCAGAGAGGCTCCTCATGGGGACATTGACTATGAGGCACGATGTGTTCTGATATCCTCAGTACAGGGACCTGATGGATTTTCTGAAGGAGGGGAGAACGTCATCCTTTTTAGGAGACGTACCATGGTACTAGTTGCACTATATGAGGAGGTGTTGGGGGGTTCAACACTTCCCCTCTAGAGGTACATCCAGAAGTGGAAATGATGTATCAGGACATCAGACGATAGCACTGGTGGCTGGGTATGAAGAAGGTAGTAGCAGAGTTCGTTTCACGATGCCTCACTTCTCACCAAGTGAAGGCAGAGCCCCAGGTACCAGCAGGCTTGGTACACCCCTTAAAATCCCTAGAGTTGAAGTGGGACGGGATGTTAAGGGATTTCGTGATGGGTCTTCCACATACATTCAGAAGACACAACTCTATCTGGGTGATCATAGACCAAATCACCAGGTCGGCCCACTTCCTACCGATCAGAGAGCAGGGATCAGTAGAGATATTGGGAGGACACTACATTCAAGAGATCGTACAGTTTCATGGTTTTCCATCATCTATCATTTCTGATCGTGATGATCATTTCACTTTCCAGCAATATAAGGGGTTATAGGAGGAAGTTGGGATGCAGCTATGTCTGAGCACTGCCTTATATCATCAGACCGACGGCCAGATAGCGAGGACCACTCAGACTCTCGAGGACATGCTCTGTGCATGTGTCATTCATTTTGGTCATAGTTGGGTGGATCATTTACCCTTATTGGTGTTTTCTGTACAACAAAAACTTCAACTCCAACATCGGGATGACACCATACGAGGAGTTGTGCGGCCAACCTTGCAGATCACCTCTATTCTAGACTGACCCTGGGTAGTCAACACTTGTAGGACCAGAGATGCTTCAGGCTATGACAGAGAAGGTGTAGATCATCCAGGAGTGGATGAAAACAGCACAGTGTAGACAGAAGTCCTATGCTGATAGAAGACAGAGACCATTGGAGTTCGAGGATGGCGACCACGTCTTCCTACGGGTCTCACCTCAATGAGGTATATGGAGATTTGGTCGGGGCGACAAGTTATCATCGCATTTCATTGGACCCTTTCAGGTCCTCAGCTGAGTGGGTGAGGTGGCTTACTGCTTGGTTCTACCACCTCAGTTGAACCGGGTGCATGACGTCTTCAACGTATATTAGATGAGAAGATACATGCATGACCTGACCCACATAATTGACCATGGGGAGATGGACAACGATGATGGGGAGACATTCATGGAGGTCCCGGTGGAGATCGAGGATCAAAAACGCGGGTCTTATGTGGATGGTTGATTTCTCTAATGACCATTTGCTGGCAGCACATGAACCTCCAAGAGAGCACATGGGAGTGGTAGGCTCAGATGTGTGCTCAGTACCCCCATTTGTTTCCATAGTGTGTGGTGAAGATTTACGGGGACGTAATGCCTGGAGTTGGGACTAATGTAAAGCCCCTAAAATTTCCTGGAAATTTATTTTAAATAGTTTGGAATTTTACGAGTCTGCGGTTTCTGACAGCACTTGATTCTGAGGCCCGGTGTACCTAGATTCAATTTCTGAAGTTTTTTTAGGTACGTTCAGTAAACGTACGTGTGGGTTTTTCTATCTTCTGAACCATTGCTCAGAATTAAAATCTGAGGAAACTGATGAACTCCCAGCATCAGTATTCTCTTAAGGGGACCTTCACCGCAGTTGAATTTTATACGGGTTGAATGTTATATTTTGAGGAATTCATACTAAATTAGTAAAAATGTTGGTACACAATTTCATTATTTAGTGGTGTTTATTTCCTCCAAAGGGGAGTTAGAGGTGGGTTCGACACCCACATAACCTCCCATGAGAGGAATTAGTGTGGTGGGGCCCACACGAATCCAAACCTTCACCTTCCCTTAACTCCCCATTAACACCCCCCTTATTAATTTGACAACTTTCCCTCATTTATTATGGTGTATTCTCTCCACCTCCCTCTTATTATGTTTTCCAACGCAATTAGATTAATGACTTCATTAATTATTTGGAACATCACATTTAGAAACAATTTGAATTGCATGGAAAATATTAAAATGAGGAAGCTTTATTAAAATATTTGGGCTTGGAAAATATTTTGTGTCGAGAAAACTCTGCAGAATTTGGAAGAGAGCTTCCTCCCTCACCAACGAAGAACACTAGGAACTATATCCTCTCATCGATCAGAAAAAGATTGTGAGTAACACCTTCATCCTTTCTTCTTCTTCATGTCAAGGGAGAAGACACCGCTCGCAAAGAATGCCTTTTATGACAATGTTCCGCGACGTTTGACCTCCACGACGCTTGTCTTCCATGACTCATTGATGTGCTATGCTCTTTATTTTTATGTAGGGTGTTTGTATAATTTAATTAGAATACATTATACCTTCATTATTTTTGAATGCGAATGGCTTTCTATGGATGATTTTTACCACCTAATGCAGAGGGTGCGGGCCGAACAAACGTGACCTAGAGACCCTCCGCTATATTCGTGATTTTTAATTCGCAAAGGGAGGTGGTGACGAAAGGAGGCGGTGGCAAGAAGAGGCAGCGGCCGCGGTCTAGCTGGGTGTAGAAGAACTACGGCCCGCAACCACGGGCTGCACGGCTGAAGAGGAACCGGCTGGGCTGGTGGAACCGCGGATCCCCACGCACTGTGCTGCGGAGAACCGCAGCATGCACAGGGCGGGCCGCTCCGACGGAAGAACCGGCCGGCTCGTCGGCCGGCCAGGCAGATGGAGCAACGGTGCTCATGGGCGCCGCATCGAAGGGATCGGGGCCCACAACCGTGGGCCACTCAAACCGAGAAGATCGGTCGGCTTTCACCAGACGGACCGGAGGGCGGCGCCACTGGACACCGCAAGTTCGCGAAGTCGGGGGGCTACACCCCCCCCCCCCCCCCCCGCACTGGCTCGACCAGCTGGCCGAGCCATGGCCCGCCGCTGGCCGCGCCTGCTGGGCTGTTCGTTTTCGGTCCGGGCTGACCACTTAGCCAGGTCAGACCCACCGAGTCAGAACAGGCCGACTCGCCATCCCATCGGACTTATCGGGCCGGGCCCGTTTCACTTAAATGTCAATAACATTAAGATCACCCGTCCGATCGATGCACCGTCTGCGGCACTGATACCCTTACGATGAGGATGTCCATTTGCGGCACTCTAAGTGAGTTTGGGACAATTTTGGAAAATGTTCAGGTTTGGAATGAGTGTATTTTCAACCGGTCCCTTAGAACAGAAATGCCAAAAACTCTCAGACCAGGCATCCGATTGACGCGCCGTCTGTCGCATTGGGTTTCTTTTAATGAGACAGAACTTCGGGATACATCAAATCTAGATATCATGATAGTTGACTTATTGACCCCTTGGTATGAGGAGCGTACCCTCTCGAAATCGAGTGTGCTGTGTGTGGAAACCCTAGAACTGGCTGCGACTGTGATGACAACTATACTAGAATCCTTCCTGGGTTCGGCAGTGACGAGAACTGTAATGGAATCCTCTGTGGGTTCAGCAGGGACGACAACTGTACAGGAATCCTCTGTGGGTTCAGTAGCGATGAAAACTCTATGGGAATCCTCTGTGGGTTAAGGAGAGATGAAAACTATACTGGAATCCTCCATGGGTTCGACAGCGAAGACTTCTGTACTTTCATCCTATGTGGGTCTGATAACTTAGATGAATTAGTGACTAAATCTGATCATCTATATCTTTATATGAAATATTTATACCTACTTGAGATGGCTCTTGAATTCTAATCAATATCATCGATGTGATTTACTTATTTCCTATGTGGACTGGGTTGTGCATGGGCCCGAGTGTTGGAGCCGAACTGGATTGATGACTTTGGTATATGTATAGGGATATTCCTTAGTGGGGTTGGTTGATACACCGTGTTTTTATCTTACTTCATATTTATCTTTGTGGATATTGTGAGACCTTGCAGGTCTCGACATCCCTACTCAGTATCGTTATACTCACCAATTCTCTGGCTATGCCAGCCCAACGTTGTGTTGGATGCAGATGACAGACAACATTGAGCGAGGTGGAGACATGTAGATCTGGATGGTACCCGGAGGTGGACCACTTGACGAGACGTACACGGAGTAAACGGACGGACTTGAGGTACTGAGGAGACCATCTGTACCACCCTTCAGGTGGGATTCCTGGAGAACGACTCGGTGGTTGTTGTTTTACTTTACTACAGTTGTACTAGCTTTTCAATTGTATTGTACTTACAGTTGGGTTTCTATTTCTGGCCCCTTTATTTTTAGCGCATACATTTGTATATAGTTCTGCTTAGTGCTTAATTATGTTTCATACTCTGTTTTGTTTTTTACTTTTATAATGGAAATTTCTTCCCTTTTATCGGGATTTACGCATTTGGTGCTAGTCGCCAGCCCCTGGCCTATGTAAGGCGGGCTTGGGGTAGTCACGGAAGAGGCCCGAAGGATGGGTCGTGATAGGTTTTTATTTGTGGGATTCATGTGTGGAAAATGTGTGGTATGTGACTCCCTCAGAAATATCATTCAGTATTTCTCAACATTCATTGGGGAAGGAGTCTCCCTCAATGTTGTGGCTCATGCTATGCTCTTGGGTCTTCTTATCTGAAGGTAGAGGGAGATTGGTCTGATGGTGGTTGATACTGAATCACTAATCATATATAATCCCTTGAACAATACCTGTGATACCCCATGATCAATTACCTATATAGTATATAGGTGTAGGATCCTCATGTTCAACCACGTAGAAATTTTTCATACTAGGTGAGAAGGAAATAAGGTGGTGGATTATCTTTCTTCCATATCCAATCTAGTAGCCAATGTTGCACTCTATCACAATGAGTATGACCTTCCACTTGGGGGTGAATCTGATTAGAGGCAATGCTCTCAGGCTTTACTATTTCAGTCCTTCATAATTGGGATATTTTTTTTCATTCTTCCCTTTAATATTGTTGATGTTCTTGTACATTTCTCAAATAAATAAATAATAATGATTTACTTTTAATATGATTTTGTGATATTTTTTTTAAATTTATTTAAAATCCCCAATTATGAAATGGATTTTAAAAAAAAATAACAAGAATGTGATAGTATAAATCATATTTTTCAACTTCGTCATGAGGAAATCCTGTGGCCAACACTATGCTATATTTTAAAATGTATAATATTGATGTTGAGAACTCAAAATAATCCCAACATCACATATTAAGGTAATATATAGAAAGACATGAATGTGACCACGTTAATTACAATTTTTAATTTAAATATTTCACTTTTATAAATTACTAATACCATTTAGGTTTACAGTTTTTTAGATTTACGGAAAAAAAATTAACTAACAAAACTTATTCCTTTTTCAGCTGATGCACACTTTTTACGTATATATGAAAATGTTTAACCCATAAAATCTTTAATAAATCTGACTTACTCCTTATATATGTTACTATTCTAAATGCTTCATACTTGTTCTAATATTAATAATCTATTGATATTGAATTATATGAATTTATTGAACTTATATTATCAACAAAGGTAATCATTAGTGACAATAATCAAAGATAATAATTTATAATAATATGAGAGTGTGGCTATAATCAAGAGACATACATGTTATAAAAAAAATTTGTTTTCATAAATCATGGAATTAATAATGGTTTACGTGAAACCAAAGTTTTTTGATACATGAGTTAATAAACATTATATACTATATTATAACATAGGAATAAAAATAAGCATGAAATTATGGAATAGCATGGACGAAAACATGGAAATATGGCACAAATAGAACAATAGGAAAATATTGTATGAAAAACAATTATTCCCCTGTGTGGGTGAAAATACTCATTATAAACATGCAAGAAAGTATAATATGGCCAAAAATTACCAGTCTTATATGAACCGAATCATTATTTCAATATAGTTAATTTAAAACATAATATTTTTGAATTTGATTTTAAAATTTATTTGATGATTATTATTTAATTTTACATTAATATAGATTTTTTAATTCTTATATGGATAATTTAAATTGTATGATTTATTTGTATAAAATAAAGTAAAAATAATTATTTTCAAATTATTTGGGTGATGGTATTTCAAGTTTTTTTTAATGTGTAGAAATAGAAATGTAAATAAGGGACTTAGGAAAAAATAGGCTATCACCCAGGATGGCACTCAACATGTTGTCAAAAAACATATCTACCCTATGAGATAATGTTTAAGAAACAAAGAGGGAATTTCATAAGTTTGGATGAAGAGGCATAGGTCACACATGGTTAATACATATAGGAACCATCACACTGACATGTGGGATGAATATTAAAGCAATGGTTGGTTGATGGACTGACTTGCACAAGGAAACACATGGTAGCATTATGGGTCCTTCAACACCAGTCCATCAAGATTCATGACATAAGGAATGAGGTATCTTATTAAGAATTAGTTAAATATTTGATATTATGATTTTGGATTTCGATTCATGTGGGGAACTCTGCACTTATTAAAATGATATCATTTGAGTTGGGCATCTATGTGATCTCCCTTGTACACCCATTGCACTGTAGAAAGAGATTGTTGCACCATATAACTCTCATGGTTGGTCGATGGGAGTATGTGGGCCACTAGTATTTAAAAATTCCACTATGACACATCATCATATATGAAATATAGTTAACCAAAGAGGTTTAAATAATGAATAATTGACTGTAGTATGGTCCTAATATAGTGTTATAGCTCCTCAAGCTTAGAGGAAGAAAAATGGATCTTCGCATTTGATAAGGTAATTTTTTATGGTTGTTGAAACCATGAGATTGAGGTTTTAAGTTCATGATTGTGTTTTATTACATATGGTTTAGAATAAAGGGTGTGAGAAGGATTTAATATTTAGGGTTTTAGTGTAGTCTTGTAGAACCCAACTTTAACTAGGGCGAGTTATGAAGAATATGGTTAAAGGGAATCTATATAAAAGGATTTCGATGATTCCCTGGAGTGTTCATTATTGGAATTAGTCATGATTTTAAGAATAAGAAGGCGGTTTTTATGTTATGTTGACTATTTCATAATCCATGAATGTCTATGAACCTCTTCGATATTGGAAAACTGTAGATCGTTTTAATGAGAAAATGAAGAAGAAAGTATGTGTCACATAGTGTCTGAGCACATTTTAGATACTTCAACATATCCAATGTAAAATACATTATTTATTTAAGAAAATAACATGTTATAGGATAATATGGGATATATTTTTAAATATGAATATTTCTGGGACCTTGACCCCACATAGTGAATTTAAAGATACCACAAGACAAAGAGGACTCATACGAAGCCCAAATAATTAAGGGTGAACCACACATTGAGTTTCTAGTCAAGTTAATATAGAGATTCAAAGGGGAATTTGAATAATTAAAAATTATGAGAAATTTAAAAATTAATAAAATATTCTCCTCATGATGCAACCTATAAACAATGTGGAAGTGTAATTTTGTATAGGACTGCCCATAGAAGATTAGACTGAAATTAAAGCTTGGGGACATGAGTTTTGATGCTACTCCATAGGGTTCTACTAGTTTGGGTATCTTCTAATATTAATATCCAATCGTCAATAGATTTATTGGGTAATTATTCTTATTTCATGTTATGTAATGAAAGGGGAGTTCACCAAGTGTTGTGAAGTGCATGGGATTGAAATTTTTTAAAGTTTGTTTTTCAATTTAATCATTTATTTTTAATCATTCCATTATCTCTCATTCATGACCATTATTGGGAGATAAATTTATGGTTGTTAATGCATCAAAAATTTACCTTTCCAATGGGACAACCAATACATTCCATTGGGGTATCTATGGTAAACCATGGATACGAGCACCTATCTAAAAATTAAACTAGGAAACTAAGAGAGGGAGGTGGTGTATATAAAAATGAGTGTGAGTACATTAAGATGAACCAAACTAGAGTTAAATTCTGACAATATTAAAATTATACAATATAATTTCCCTTCATAATGTTAATTAACCCCTATTTACAAAATCTTGGTTCACTCATCTCATCAATCAAAAGAAAAAATAACTTTTGATTATCTCTTTTTTAATATGTTTTCGTAAATTTTGTATGTTTAACCTACATTTTCAGTATGTAGAAAACCATGACATAAAATTGATACATTTAAAAAAAATTAGTGATATATAGTGTTTATAAATTTTGAATTTTATTTCACAAGATAAAAATAAGTCTTTTGGAGCAATCAAAATCAGTACTATTTTTGGGGATCATTTGATACCTATTATTATAATTTATAGTAATGTTACATTTTTTTGTATTGTTTTACACTTAGACTAGTGATACTATTGTTTTTATGTACTATATTAGTCCGCAATATTCAATTTTGGGAAAAGTAGAATTCATTTCTGATTGTGACATCAAAAAGACCCTGAGATGTTGAAAAATAATACACAAGAATAAGTTATGGATTGATGAGGACATATACAAGGAGTTGTCCGAGGATAACACCAGGAGACCTAATAATAGAACCTGATTATGCAAGATTTAATAAACTACCGAAGACCCTTAATCATGGGAATGAATACAAATATTCGCATTCCACCAGTCACAACCCAAAAACTCAAGATCAATCCTGAAATTATAAAAATGATAACAAATTCAATGCCATTCATTAAGATACCATATAATTCCCCCCGTCGCTCACCCTAAAAATTAATAAGATTTTTTCAAAATATTTCAGTTAAATAATGTAACAAGTGAAGTGGTAAGAGTTTTACTCTTTCTTTTATCCCAAAAAGATAACACTTAAGTGTGGGTCCAATGTATACCCATGCATTCAATAACAACATGGAAGGGATTTGGTAAGGAATTTTTTGACAAGATTTTTCCCTCATTTATTTATGGATATACATTTAGTATAATAATATTTGATCAAGTGGTTGGATTTCAATTGTTTATAGGTATTCTCAACTTCCATCTCTTAATGATAACATATCTGGTCGATGTTGGCTATGATGACCCCTCACTCGCCAATGGGGGAGGGGGGACCTCTTACTCTTAAGCTATGTATACACAACCTCAGTGCTCTAATATTCTAGGCATCAGTCTAGTGATGAGTGTTCCTAAGATTTCATATGATCTTCCAATGGTAGAAATTTCCTCCTTCATATTCACCCTCACCAATAATAAGTATGTCTTGGTGCTATTTGCGACATCATTTGTACAAATTCATCTTTTCGTTATTTTGTGCTCTATATATGGCTAGTTTGAGGATTGAAGCAATTAGTATTAATTATTGTTATTGATTCAAGGAGTTTAATTATACATTTATAAGAGGATGTTGATTTTATTGAATAATGGCCATGAAAATTAGTTTTTTGTTTAGATTTATTTTATGTAGATATTCAATCGATTATCACATGGTTCATGCTACTTTCTTAGTAATAGTTTGGGTGAACATTTCAAGTTAACCTTATCTTTTTTTAAATCTAGAAATTTTGATACATTTTGGAAATTATTGTAGTAGATTATTATGAATATATCCACATTTTTCATCATTGTAGAACTCATAAAACACTTTCCAATGTGTGGAAGATAATTTAACAAAATATATCAATGATTTTATTTGATTATGTATAGAAGGTGAGTATTGATTGATGTAGTAGGTTATATAAGAACCATTTCCTCCTTTTTATATATGATTTTGTTCTAAAGTCACACCTTTAATGAATTATATTTGTTTTACTTCAAGAATTGTTATTATGTGACTCATTTGTAGGATTTATATAGGGGCACATTTTTTGTGAGGATGGAGATAGGCCTGACTTGGGTTCTTCCCAACTGCATGCCCACCCTTTGAATCGTATATAGTATGATTTAAAAGTTTGTTCAAAAGAAGTATAAAACCCAAAAAAATTTAGTAGATTCCTACAAAAGAGTAGGTTTGTGTTTAATGAGACCCATCATTATAGGATGGACTGATTCTCAGTAGAAGAAAGGGGGTGATATTGTGTCATGAATTTTTTTACGTGTTCTTTTATATTTGGATGGTAAGAATGATCAGTCCTTGGAAATGAATTTTTTTTAAAGGAAGAATTCGATTATAGGTAGGATAAGTATTGATAGCATTCATTCTGGGGATGGAGACATCCAAATGATGGTTTTGAGTCCCCTAAACAAGCATTAAAATAAGGACATATAAAATGTATGACATAAAGTTCATCTGGAAGCTGATGGTCCCTTGGTGGTACAATTAGCCAAAAAATTAGTCCAATAGGATAGGTCATCATGACCTCCAATGAGGATAAGGGTTATAACTCATAGATGTCTATATTGAAAAAGAATCAAGCTATAGGTGGTGATATAGTTTAGGTGAAGGAAAATAATTTCTTTCTATAAGTTAATATCACTATTTGAATATATGTAAATGAATGTTATACATCTACAATAGAGTTGGAATAGAATGATATTTTGGCTATTTTTTCTATTTAGTTAGGAAGAAATGAAAATAGATTCTATGGATTCCAGATACTTTTCAACCCTTATTAAGAATAAGGAAACTAACTAGAAAGACTACTCAAACATTCCCAAACCTATGTTTACTAGATTGGAAGAGAAGATTTGTCACGACCCGTCCTCGGGGCCCGTGCCGTGACTACCCCAAGCCCGCCTTCCATAGGCCAGGGGCTGGCGACTAGCACCAAGGCGTAAAATCCCAGTAAACAGGGAAGGCATTGCCTTTACAAGTAACAACCACACAGAGTCAGCAAGCGGAAAGTAAAGTGCAGAAAAGAAAAGGGGCCGGAAATACAAGCCCAACTGTAAAGTACAACTGAAAAGTAAAGTACAACAACTGAAGAAAAGACGGCGGCCTCGTGTCGTCCACTGGCAATCCCACCTGAAGGGTGGGTACAGATAGCCTCCAAGCTCCTCGGGTCCCACGTCCGCTCTGAGTACGTACCGCCCAGTGGTCCACCTCCAGGTACCGTCCTGCTCCACGCCCCAACCGTGATCAGCGCTGTCCGTCGTCTGCAACCAACACAACAAGGTGCGGGCATAGCCCGTGCAGGGGTGAGTACAAGCTACTCAGTAAGGACCCCGAGACCCCCGAAGGTCTCCCGAAATCCACAAAGGATATAGCACAAAAGAAAGATGCAATCACGAAGTAACATCTGACTTGACTTAGGTATATGCCCATACATATACCTAAGTCCCCACTTCTAGCTCTGCTCACGAGCTCAAGAACAACTCAATCCACATAGGAAAGCAAGACTCAAATCCACAAAGGAGAGTAAACAGTAAATCCACAAAGGATAGTTCAACACAATCCACAAAGGAGAGTAACATAAGATTCATCTCAACCAGGTATACTTTTTCAGATGACGTCAAAGATGATCACTGATCCATCTAAGTCGTCGGACCCACGAAGGATCGATAGGTACTAACCCCCGCAGAAGACCCACACAGGATCGGGCTCACACAGAACCTGTAGGCAGTGGCTTACACAGAACCGGTAGGCAGTGGCTCACACAGAACCGGTAGTAGGACCCACACAGGATCGGGCACTGATCCGCGTAGGATCGCTGAGTGCAGTAGTCGACGCAGTCCACTGAGGTCCCTGCACAGTCGTCGCCGCAGTCCACGAAGGATCTCTGCTCTGCCGTCGTCGCAGTCCACGGAGGATCTCTGCTCTGCCGTCGTCGCAGTCCACGGAGGATCTCTGCTCTGCCGTCGTCGCAGTCCACGGAGGATCTCTGCTCTGTCGTCGAGGTCACAGCCAGCGCTAGGGTTCCCGCACAAAGCGAGCTCGTTTAGGAGGGTCCGCTCCACGAGCCGAGAGGCTGATACATCAACTGACACGTAGTCCGAAGTTGATGTATAGAAAAGTTCCGTATCGACAACAGGATCTCAACGCAACCGACGGCGCGTCAATCGGACGCCCGGTCTGAGAGTTATTGGCATTTTCGTCCCAGGGGCCCGGTTGGTTCTTAGGGCAAAACCAACCCGACCGTACTCCGCCTGTATCCGATCCTCGGGCGGAGTATGCCAAAAGTTCCGTCTCACTTAGAGGAAACTACCACAGCTGACGGTACGTCGTTCGGACGTCCGTAGCTCAAGTTATGAGCGTTTCCGCTCCGAGGGCCCGGTTGGTTTCGCGTACGAACCAACCCGGCCGAACCCAAAGTCTTCCGAAACCTTGAGTATAATATACCGAAACGACCGTCTCGATCCAAGGATCGTGTAGCCGCTGACGGTTCGTCAATCGGAGGTCCCAGGCCCAAGATATGGGCGAAAGACCGAAGAGGGCCCGAAAAGGGGTTCTGGGCCCGGGGCGACCCGGCCCGAACCCCCCCTGGGGTCGGCCGAACCGGGTCGGCCCGAACCGGGTCGGCCCGACCCGGCCCGAACCGGCTCGGCCGGGTCCGGTCCGGCCTGGGCGCGGCCCGGCCGACCGGACCGGCCGGCTCGGCCTCAGCCGAGCGGCCGAGGGAGCCGCCGCCGCCGCGGGTTGAACCCGCGGCTTGAGGGAACCGCGGCCCCGCGGGGGGCCGCCTGTCACGCGGACGCGGTCGGGCCGCCACGTCCGTCCCGGTTCCGCGCGGCCGCGGAACCGGCCGCCGTTGCCGCCGCGGCTTCAGCCGCGGCGGGCTTCCTCCACGGCGGCGCGCCGGCCGCCGCCGCCTCCGGTCGCCGGCGCCGCCGCGCCGGCGACCCGCGCCGCCGCCGCCTTCTGCGGGCCGCCGGGGATGCTCCGGTGGCCCGATTTCTTTCCCGTCTGCGCCGTTGCCCCTCCCGGATGCCGACCTTCACTGCGGGATCGACGGATCGCCCCTGCCGCGCGGTTCGTCGTCGTCCGCCATATCCGCACAACAAAAAATAGATCGGCGGAGGGTTGCCGGGTCTTGTTCGTTAGACCCGCACCCTCCGCGTTAGTCATAATCCACGGGAGGAACAAGAAAACGATCAATAACAACTTTAAATGTTAAAATTGTTCGAAGATCAAGTTCTTTACCTTTAAAGAAATAAAATCACGGGAAAGGAAAATATTCCAATCAACCCTTACCTTGTCGTCGTCGTCGGACGAGGGGTCGTCGCGGAATCGCCCGTCGCGGAGGAAGGAGATCGTCGCGTCGTCGCGGAATCGCTCGTCGCGTCGCCAATCTCCGGATCAAGATCAACGGATTTAATTAGTTAAATCCGTTGTTATTGAAATTAAAAAAAGGGAGAAGAAAAGATCCAATTCTCACTTTAGTTGCCGAACGAGGATCGGCCGCGGAAGAAGAGGCGTCGCCGAAGAATGTCGCGGGTAGATCTCGTCGACGTCGCAGATCTTGGTGTGCGTCGTCGAATTCCGGTCGTCGGCGTTCTTCGCGTTCTTCGTGTTCTTCGCGTTCTTCGCGTTCTTCGTGGAGAGGGTGGAGGAACGAAGATTCTTTCAAATCCTTTCCAAGGATTTTTGGGTTGGTCTTATTTTATAAACATGCCAACACACGAAACCGGTTAAGAAACGATCCATCAATTCGTTGAATTAATTCAACGAAAGAAACGACCCATTTAATTCACGAAAAAAACAGTCCATTTAATTCACGAAATAAACCGCCCAATTAAATGGTCTGTTAAGAATTAAAGAAAACGCGTCGGTTGACTTTTCAGTTACTTTGACGGGTTTTCGCGGGTGCGTTACTTAGCGAAAGAAACGGCGGGGCTCGTGCGGGTCCCACCGCACAAATATCCTACCAAGGGGTAGGATATTTCTGGATAGCATCCTATCCAGTTCAACTCAGTTCAAGCCGCCTTTAAGTGACTTTAAGTGGCTTCCAAGCAGTTTAAGTGAAATAAAATAAAGTTGTCGCACAAACTTTATTTTATTTCTGACTTAAAGCCGCAAAATTTAAAAACCACGTCTGAGCAAACGCAACTCCGGAAGAGGCGTTTCGAAGCAAATACCGGCGCTGCGATTTCATCGGTGCCCTCAGAATTCGATTCCGGGCACCGGTTCAAAAGATAGAAAAACCCGCTCGTCCGTTCACTGAACGTACCCGAGCCAAACTTCGGAAATTGATTCCGGGCACACCGGGCCTCGGAATCAGGTGCCGTCTGAAGCTGCGCTCTTGTAAAATTCCAAAGAAAATTTAGAAAAAAAAAATTTCCTTGAAATTTGCGGGTCTTTACATTACTCCCACCTCAGGGCTTTACGTCCCCGTAAAGATACATCAAAACTAGGGGAACAAATGGGGGTACTGAGCACGCATCTGAGCCTCCCGCTCCCAAGTGCTCTCCTGGAGGTTCCCGTGCTGCCATCTGATGCGCACAAGAGGAATCGACCGCCCACGTAGGACCCGCTCCTGTCGATCCTCGATCTCCACTGGGACCTCCGCAAAAGTCGCCCCATCGTCCACGTCCAGCTCCCCAAAGTCGATGATGTGCGTCGGGTCGTGCACGTATCTCCTCAGCTGAGACACGTGGAAGACGTCGTGCACCCGGTGCAACTGAGGTGGTAGAGCCAGGCGATAAGCCACCTCTCCTATCCTGCTGAGGACCTGGAAAGGCCCGATGAAGCGTGGAGACAACTTGCCGCCTCGGCCAAATCTCCGTAAACCACGTCGAGGTGAGACACGCAAAAAGACGTGGTCGCCATCCTCGAACTCCAGTGGCCTCCGCCTCCTGTCAGCATATGACTTCTGCCGGCTCTGAGCTGTCCTCATCCTCTCCTGGATGATCTGGACCTTCTCTGTCGTGGCTCGGACCATCTCTGGTCCCACGAGTGCTGACTCCCCAGGGTCTGTCCAGCACAACGGTGATCTGCAGGGTCTGCCGTACAACGCCTCGTATGGTGCCATCCCGATGGTGGAGTGGTAGCTGTTGTTGTACGCGAACTCCACCAAGGGTAGGTGGTCCTCCCAGCTGCGACCAAAGTCGAGGACACATGCACGGAGCATGTCCTCGAGTGTCTGTATGGTCCTCTCCGTCTGACCATCCGTCTGAGGGTGGAAGGCTGTGCTCAGATGGAGCCGCGTCCCGAACGCCTCCTGCAACCCCTTCCAGAGCCGGGAAGTGAAACGAGCATCTCGATCGGAGACGATAGATGATGGCACACCGTGAAGCCGTACGATCTCCTGGACGTAAAGACGTCCCAAGCTCTCCACTGAGCCCTGCTCTCTGATGGGTAAGAAGTGTGCCGACTTGGTGAGTCGGTCGACAATCACCCAAATGGAGTCGTGACCTCTGGAAGTGCGTGGAAGTCCAGTCACGAAGTCCATAGATATGCCGTCCCACTTCCACTCCGGGACCTCCAAGGGCTGTACCAAGCCCGCTGGTACCTGATGCTCTGCCTTCACCTGCTGGCAGGTGAGGCATCGTGAAACGAACTCTGCCACAGCTTTCTTCATGCCCGGCCACCAGTGCTGTCGTCTGAGATCCTGGTACATTTTCGCCACTCCGGGATGCACCGCCATGGGAGAAGTGTGAAACTCTCTCAGCACCTCCTCTCGTAAAGCAACTGGTACGAAGGTACGCCCTCTGAAAAGGATGTCGTGCTCTGCTCCAAGGGAGAAACCATCAGGCGCCTGACCTGAGGATATCAGTGCACGCCGGGTCTCACAGTCAGCGTCCCCACGCTGAGCCTCTCTGACCCGCTGTAGAAGTGGAGGAGAGACTGTGAGAGACTGAAGAAAGGCTGCTCCGTCTCTATCCACGAAGGATATCTGCAAGGAGGCTAGCTGCTCCGTCGCCTCCTCAAGTAGCTGAATGCCCGTCCTCCTGCTGAGGGCATCGGCTACCACGTTCCCCTTCCCAGGAGTATAGACTATCTCAAAGTCATAGTCCTGGAGGAACTCAAGCCATCTCCGCTGTCTCAGGTTCAGGTCCTTCTGAGAGAAGATATACCTGAGACTCTGGTGGTCAGAAAAGACTGTGAAGCGCTCGCCCATCAGATAGTGCCGCCACGTCTTCAGAGCGAAGACCACTGCTGCTAACTCCAGGTCATGAGTGGCGTAGTTCTGCTCATGCGGCCTCAACTGACGTGATCCGTAGGCGATCACGGCCCGCTCCTGCATCAGGACGCACCCGAGTCCAGTCCCTGATGCATCGCAGTAAACTACGTACCCAACTCCCTCCTCAGGCAACCTCAAGATAGGTGCGCTGGTCAATCTCTGTCTCAGCTCCTGGAAGCTCTGCTGACATCTGTCTGACCACACAAAGGGTTTCCCCTTCTTCGTCAACGCTGAGAGTGGTGCTGCAACTCTGGAGAAGTCTGGCATGAATCTCCGATAATATCCCGCTAGGCCCAAGAAGCTCCGCACCTCTGTCACGCTCCTGGGTGGCTCCCAAGCTAGCACTGCCTCGATCTTCGCGGGATCCACTGCAACTGCCGCCTCAGAAATGACGTGCCCCAAGAAATGGACCTCACGTAACCAGAACTAGCATTTTGAGAGCTTGCCATAAAGCTGGTGCTCTCGGAGCGTGTCTAGCACAACTCGCAGGTGGTAGGCATGCTCCTCCTCAGTCGTCGAGTATACCAAAATGTCGTCAATGAAGACCACGACAAATCGGTCGAGGTATGGCTGGAAGATCCTGTTCATGAGGCTCATGAACACTGCTGGAGCATTGGTTACGCCGAATGGCATAACCAAGAACTCATAATGGCCATACCGACACCTGAAGGCCGTCTTCTGCACGTCCTCGTCTCGAACTCTGAGCTGATGATAGCCTGACCGGAGGTCTATCTTCGAGAACCACCGCGCTCCCTTGAGCTGATCGAAGAGGTAATCAATCCGTGGCAGCGGATACTTGTTCCTCACTGTCACCTGGTTCAGGCGACGATAGTCGACACATAGTCGCAAGCTCCCGTCCGCCTTCTTGGCGAACAAAATCGGGGAAGCCCAGGGTGAAACACTGGGTCGGATAAACCC
The DNA here is from genome assembly GCA_963277665.1 of Viscum album. Classification (NCBI taxonomy): domain Eukaryota; kingdom Viridiplantae; phylum Streptophyta; class Magnoliopsida; order Santalales; family Viscaceae; genus Viscum; species Viscum album. Next base: position 1,946,042,295 of record OY728160.1, read on the forward strand.
CTTTCTCTGCAAGTCCTCCAACTGTACCCGCAGCTCTCGAAGCTCGGCGGGGGCCATCCGATATGCTGGAGTAGATATCGGGGCTGTCCCGGGGTACAAGTCGATGTAAAAGTCTACCTCTCTACGAGGAGGTAGCCCTGGAACGTCGTCGGGAAAGACGTCCACGTACTGGTCCACCACTGCAGGAAAAGACGGACTCCGCACATCCACTGCTCCTAGGATGAGGCTAGCCAACTGATGAGAGATGGGCTGCACTCTCCTCCGCGGAAGTCCATCCTGTGCTGCAAAGGTTCCCTTCTCGCCGGTGAAGGTAAACCTGCTCCCGTCGGTACGAACACATCGCACCTTGCGCCTAAAACAGTCGATCTGGGCATGAACCGTGGATAGCCAATCCATGCCCAAGATGACGTCGTAAGGCCTCGACGCCGCTACAAGGAGATCCCAGCCGAAGCTCTCGCCTCCTAGAGTAAGCTCACACTGCCGGCACCAGTGCGTAATCGTCGAGTCTGCTCCCGTAGGAGTCTCTAGCCGTAAGGATCGAGCCAACGGCTCAGTCGGAATCTCCGAGCTCCGAACAAGGGCAGAGGCTATGAAAGAGTGACTCGCTCCTGTGTCTATAAGTACTGCAGCAAGGGTGGAATAGACACAGATCGTACCTCGAATCATCTCTGGCAAGTCGGGGTCGTAGGCCTCCACTGCCTGGAGCTGGGCCTGTCCCTGCCCGCCAGCTCCATGTGGTCGAGGTGGCCCTCCTGGTGGTGGTGGGGGTAGAGCCTGGAAGCGTCGCCCACCACCCGCTGCTCGGCCAGCTCCTCTGCCTCGTCCGCCTCCTCCCTGCGGACCGCCACGGTCGACCCTCTGCCTCTGCCTGGGTGGCCCCTCCACCGTCTGCTGCTCCTCTGATCGGCGAGTCGGGCAGTCACGAGCCATGTGACCCTGCCCGCCGCAAGAGTAGCACAGCCTGCCTCTCGAAAGGCTGGCACTCCGCTGTGTGCCTCGTACTGCTGAGCCGGTGTCCTGAGGCCGTCTGCGTGGGGGTCTGGTCTGCCTGGACCCGTGAGTCATCCGTCGGCTACCTGCTGCCGAAGACTCAGCTACCTGCCGCCCTGCGCTAGGTCTCGCCGCTGAAGAAGGCTCTGCCAGGAAGCTCTCGATCAGGAGGGCTCGCTCCAGCACTCCCGCCTGGGTCGGAATGCTGAGGGAGATCAGCGACGCCCGAATCTCCTGTCGCAATCCCTGCTCGAAGGTCCGGGCCCGGAAGAAGGGGTCCCGTACCATGTCGGTCGAGTAGCGAGATAGGTCCGTGAACCTCGCCGCGTACTGAGCGACCGTCATGCTGCCCTGGCGCAGCTGGAGAAGCTCCTGGATGCGCACCGCTCGGAGGGTGGCCGGGACGAACTCAGAGCGGAAGAGGCTCTCGAAGTCCGCCCAGAGCAAGGATGCCTCATCGTGAACCTGGAGCATCAGGCTCCACCATCGTCCTGCCGCCGCCTGCAGGAGGCTCGCTGCGAGAATCACCATGAGATCCGCTGGTGTCCTCACTAGCCTAAAGATCCGTACCACCGCCTCTAGCCAGTCCTCGGCGGCCTAGGGGTCCGCCTCACCGCGAAACCTGGGCGGTCGCTGGCTCTGAAACTCATGCAGTGCCCTGAGGCGACGTGCATCGTCAGCGTCTGGTACTGGAAGCATCGGTGGCTCGGCGGGTAAGGCTACCGCCGGTGCCACTGCTGGCAAAGGGCCCTGCACCGAGGCCTCGTCGCTCGGTGGGCTGCCGTCGCGCCCTACACTCGGAACCCTAGCTGGCTGTCGTCGCGGGGCCATCCTGAAAAGGAGAACAAGAGCACCACAGTCAGAACAGTATACCTGGTGAGCTGGCACAAGTAATCACAAGGGAAACTTGAGACTTTCATAAAGCAGATCAGTATACCCGGTGAGCTGACACAAGCAATCACAAAGAAAACTTGAAACACACACGCAATCAATGTTTTCATGCATTAAGTCGGAAATCAGGAGTCAGGGTCCTGGTGTACGGATACGTCGGCCGCCGCACCAACACTGGGCTCCCTGAACTGATAACCACACTCAATACACTAAACACTATTGCTTCACATAGAAAGAAAGGACGATCAGAGTCCGCGGTAGAACCGACCTCCCTCTGATACCAATTTGTCACGACCCGTCCTCGGGGCCCGTGCCGTGACTACCCCAAGCCCGCCTTCCATAGGCCAGGGGCTGGCGACTAGCACCAAGGCGTAAAATCCCAGTAAACAGGGAAGGCATTGCCTTTACAAGTAACAACCACACAGAGTCAGCAAGCGGAAAGTAAAGTGCAGAAAAGAAAAGGGGCCGGAAATACAAGCCCAACTGTAAAGTACAACTGAAAAGTAAAGTACAGCAACTGAAGAAAAGACGGCGGCCTCGTGTCGTCCACTGGCAATCCCACCTGAAGGGTGGGTACAGATAGCCTCCAAGCTCCTCGGGTCCCACGTCCGCTCCGAGTACGTACCGCCCAGTGGTCCACCTCCAGGTACCGTCCTGCTCCACGCCCCAACCGTGATCAGCGCTGTCCGTCGTCTGCAACCAACACAAAAAGGTGCGGGCATAGCCCGTGCAGGGGTGAGTACAAGCTACTCAGTAAGGACCCCGAGACCCCCGAAGGTCTCCCGAAATCCACAAAGGATATAGCACAAAAGAAAGATGCAATCACGAAGTAACATCTGACTTGACTTAGGTATATGCCCATACATATACCTAAGTCCCCACTTCTAGCTCTGCTCACGAGCTCAAGAACAACTCAATCCACATAGGAAAGCAAGACTCAAATCCACAAAGGAGAGTAAACAGTAAATCCACAAAGGATAGTTCAACACAATCCACAAAGGAGAGTAACATAAGATTCAGCTCAACCAGGTATACTTTTTCAGATGACGTCAAAGATGATCACTGATCCATCTAAGTCGTCGGACCCACGAAGGATCGATAGGTACTAACCCCCGCAGAAGACCCACACAGGATCGGGCTCACACAGAACCTGTAGGCAGTGGCTCACACAGAACCGGTAGGCAGTGGCTCACACAGAACCGGTAGTAGGACCCACACAGGATCGGGCACTGATCTACGTAGGATCGCTGAGTGCAGTAGTCGACGCAGTCCACTGAGGTCCCTGCACAGTCGTCGCCGCAGTCCACGAAGGATCTCTGCTCTGCCGTCGTCGCAGTCCACGGAGGATCTCTGCTCTGCCGTCGTCGCAGTCCACGGAGGATCTCTGCTCTGCCGTCGTCGCAGTCCACGGAGGATCTCTGCTCTGTCGTCGAGGTCACAGCCAGTGCTAGGGTTCCCGCACAAAGCGAGCTCGTTTAGGAGGGTCCGCTCCACGAGCCGAGAGGCTGATACATCAACTGACACGTAGTCCGAAGTTGATGTATCCAAAAGTTCCGTATCGACAACAGGATCTCAACGCAACCGACGGCGCGTCAATCGGACGCCCGGTCTGAGAGTTATTGGCATTTTCGTCCCAGGGGCCCGGTTGGTTCTTAGGGCAAAACCAACCCGACCGTACTCCGCCTGTATCCGATCCTCGGGCGGAGTATGCCAAAAGTTCTGTCTCACTTAGAGTAAACTACCACAGCTGACGGTACGTCGTTCGGACGTCCGTAGCTCAAGTTATGAGCGTTTCCGCTCCGAGGGCCCGGTTGGTTTCGCGTACGAACCAACCCGGCCGAACCCAAAGTCTTCCGAAACCTTGAGTATAATATACCGAAACGACCGTCTCGATCCAAGGATCGCGTAGCCGCTGACGGTTCGTCAATCGGAGGTCTCAGGCCCAAGATATGGGCGAAAGACCGAAGAGGGCCCGAAACGGGGGTTCTGGGCCCGGGGCGACCCGGCCCGAACCCCCCCTGGGGTCGGCCGAACCGGGTCGGCCCGAACCGGGTCGGCCCGACCCGGCCCGAACCGGCTCGGCTGGGTCCGGTCCGGCCTGGGCGCGGCCCGGCCGACCGGACCGGCCGGCTCGGCCTCGGCCGAGCGGCCGAGGGAGCCGCCGCCGCCGCGGGTTGAACCCGCGGCTTGAGGGAACCGCGGCCCCGCGGGGGGCCGCCTGTCACGCGGACGCGGCCGGGCCGCCGCGTCCGTCCCGGTTCCGCGCGGCCGCGGAACCGGCCGCCGTTGCCGCCGCGGCTTCAGCCGCGGCGGGCTTCCTCCACGGCGGCGCGCCGGCCGCCGCCGCCTCCGGTCGCCGGCGCCGCCGCGCCGGCGACCCGCGCCGCCGCCGCCTTCTGCGGGCCGCCGGGGATGCTCCGGTGGCCCGATTTCTTTTCCGTCTGCGCCGTTGGCCCTCCCGGATGCCGACCTTCACTGCGGGATCGACGGATCGCCCCTGCCACGCGGTTCGTCGTCGTCCGCCATATCCGCACAACAAATATAGATCGGCGGAGGGTTGCCGGGTCTTGTTCGTTAGACCCGCACCCTCCGCGTTAGTCATAATCCACGGGAGGAACAAGAAAACGATCAATAACAACTTTAAATGTTAAAATTGTTCGAAGATCAAGTTCTTTACCTTTAAAGAAATAAAATCACGGGAAAGGAAAATATTCCAATCAACCCTTACCTTGTCGTCGTTGTCGGACGAGGGGTCGTCGCGGAATCGCTCGTCGCGGAGGAAGGAGATCGTCGCGTCGTCGCGGAATCGCTCGTCGCGTCGCCAATCTCCGGATCAAGATCAACGGATTTAATTAGTTAAATCCGTTGTTATTGAAATTAAAAAAAGGGAGAAGAAAAGATCCAATTCTCACTTTAGTTGCCGAACGAGGATCGGCCGCGGAAGAAGAGGCGTCGCCGAAGAATGTCGCGGGTAGATCTCGTCGACGTCGCAGATCTTGGTGTGCGTCGTCGAATTCCGGTCGCCGGCGTTCTTCGCGTTCTTCGCGTTCTTCGCGTTCTTCGCGTTCTTCGCGGAGAGGGTGGAGGAACGAAGATTCTTTCAAATCCTTTCCAAGGATTTTTGGGTTGGTCTTATTTTATAAACATGCCAACACACGAAACCGGTTAAGAAACGATCCATCAATTCGTTGAATTAATTCAACGAAAGAAACGACCCATTTAATTCACGAAAAAAACAGTCCATTTAATTCACGAAATAAACCGCCCAATTAAATGGTCTGTTAAGAATTAAAGAAAACGCGTCGGTTGACTTTTCAGTTACTTTGACGGGTTTTCGCGGGTGCGTTACTTAGCGAAAGAAACGGCGGGGCTCGTGCGGGTCCCACCGCACAAATATCCTACCAAGGGGTAGGATATTTCTGGATAGCATCCTATCCAGTTCAACTCAGTTCAAGCCGCCTTTAAGTGACTTTAAGTGGCTTCCAAGCAGTTTAAGTGAAATAAAATAAAGTTGTCGCACAAACTTTATTTTATTTCTGACTTAAAGCCGCAAAATTTAAAAACCACGTCTGAGCAAACGCAACTCCGGAAGAGGCGTTTCTAAGCAAATACCGGCGCTGCGATTTCATCGGTGCCCTCAGAATTCGATTCCGGGCACCGGTTCAAAAGATAGAAAAACCCGCTCGTCCGTTCCCTGAACGTACCCGAGCCAAACTTCGGAAATTGATTCCGGGCACACCGGGCCTCGGAATCAGGTGCCGTCTGAAGCTGCGCTCTTGTAAAATTCCAAAGAAAATTTAGAAAAAAAAAATTTCCTTGAAATTTGCGCGTCTTTACAAGATTGGTGTCCTACTGGGAGCTATGGAATAAAGATTTGATGTAACCTTAACATAAATTTTTCCCTTATATTATAACCCCCAAAGGCATGTGATATATTATATGGTTAGAAGAAGGGATAATATCCAAGAACCTTGAATTTCAATGCAAATATGATAGTTTAATTTCACATGTTTAGAAATCATTAAAAAGAATAAATCAATAGTGAAAGACATGGGGTGACTTATTAACACAAGAGTATGGGAACTATCTTTATCAGGAGAGATATATAGTGAATCTAAACCTATAATAGATGGTGTCATACACCACACAACTCAATTTCTTGTTCCAATATTTGGATACTCCATTTTACATGGAGTCATTTATGGAGTTAATTAATATTATTGCAATCATGTTAAAGAGATAAATTTCATTATACCCAGAAAAATATATTTGATACATAATGTTGAATCCCTAGATTGACCTAGACGGGTATCCTATGCAGTGATGGATGGTTATATTTTTTCTATTTGAGGGTCAACAAATTCCCCCAAAAGTGAGGTATTTCTTGAAAAAAATTAATTTAAATTTTATTTCAAAATTAATTGGTGTGGTATGATAAGTTATATTTCATTAGTCTTTACATAGTTGATCAAATCATTTTTCTAGTGTATAATTTCATTTTTACTATTAGAGGTATTTTATCCTAGATTCCCTTGAGGGTTTAGTGTATCTTCTTCAAAATTTTATTATTTTTTATTCTCATTTTTTGGATTCCACTTTTTCAATTTAAAGGATATTTATTTTCAATTACATATTCTTGGGATTAAGATATTTTTTATTTGATAGGATATTTTGGTTAGGTGGTTCCAAAGGCTCTTTTAAGATTGTTTGTAAATTATTCTTCATATAAATATCTTGACTGTAAGTCTTGAGTTGGGGAATGATTTTTTTAATTTTTCGAAATGTAAAAATAATTTAATTTATTATCCATGTATGGTATTTTTGGATGATTAATTTGTGGATTATTCCTGGTGAAATGGAAACTAAAATAGAAAGGTGAATATTTTTTTGGTCTCCATGTGACTGTGTTGTATGACATGGAACTATAATGCTATAAATGTTATCTATGATATATTTTTTCAACATGGAGTTTGATTTGGATGGTACATGATTTAGATGGGATTTATTATAGTTTCTATAGGGAATATATCTTATCATCAAGTTTCTTAATCTCTATTGGTTTGTTTTCTTGTTAGTTTTCATTTTAGTTCCCACTAAACCATAATATCATAATATTAAAAATAATAAAAATATATATTTGGTGTATGTTTTGAAAAAATGAATGAAAAATCAGTATATAGTTCATAATATTGATTTAAAATTTTAATTAGAATATTTCCCCAAAATTGAATTCAAAACCATTTATTAATTCATTCATTTTATAAAGGTCTTTAATAGGCTCATTGGTCAATTTCTGAAATTTCTGAGAGAGGATCACTGATGAGAAACTAACCCAAATAGAGCAATGAATATTTTGATGAAGTTTATAAAATTGTTTTCCAACCGAATATTGATAGTGGACGAAAAATGAGTACACATGGTGGAAAATGAATAGGTTTCCACTCAAATTAATACAATGTCAAGGAAACAACATGTTTTGATGTAAAATCAATATAACTATGGTTTGAACTATTATTTCCCTAATTAACATGACTATAACCATCAATATTATTCAGTGGGATGGAATCCACAACCACAATGAAAACTAAATCCATGTTAAGGATTTTAGCTAATGTCATTAGGGTGTCAACATCAAAATCAAGGAATATCTCTCTCGATTAAAGAATACTATTTTGAAAATTATTTGCCTTATTTCATGATAAAAAATGGATTTTCACTCAAGTATTTCATATCCTGATCAAAGGCTCAAGGGGAATTCATCCGAAAATTAAAAAAAATATACTGGAAATGTCAATGAGTGATGTGAGGAATCTATAAATTCAAGTGTGGTAGATTTATACCCAACAAAATGATATGATAAGGGGAATTATTATAATAGATTTTCATGTAACAAGGAATGAAGAATTGAAATCCATTATCATAATGAGTGGAAAATGATCCAATATTGTGTTGAATAATTTTGAAGAAAGACTTAGGAAAAAGTTGTTAAAGAAAGGGATGCAGGGAAAGGCAAAAATGAAAAATAAAAACATTTTTAAGGTGTTAATTAGATAGTAATCCCCACAACCACACCAAATACCATTGAAGATTCTAGAGAGAAAAAGGAAAGAAATGTTTGATTAAAAAAATTAACTGTTTATATATCAATATTCCATTTTTTGAATCCATGGAAAGCATGCCCACCTATGAAATGTTTTTGTAATAATTGATGTCTAAAAAAAATATAAGAATTTGAAACCACGCCAATAATGGAAGAATGCTTAGATTTGTTAACATGAATTATACTCGAGAAGTAAAGTGATCCATATATTTTTTTCTATTCAAATTTATATGGAATCTAAATTTTTTTTCAAGGATTTGTTTCATTAAGGTGAATGTGTAAATGTTGATTCATACACAACATTGAAATTCATCATATTGAGAGAGATGAATCCTACTCTAGTTATGATTGAAATAGAATATATAATAGTGATAAATACTTTCATTTTACTAGAAGATACCATTATCATGGTAGGAAAGTTATACTTTCTTATAGAATTCCTTATGATGATCATGTATGAGTAAAAAACAATTATAATATGGGCAAGACCATTCTAGGAGACAGGAAGGTAACTTATATATATTCAATGTGGGGATTTAAGCTTAAGAGTTGGTAAATAATTAATTATGTTCAACTTATTAATGGGATATAAAAAATCTACATGATAAAGGTGATGATTATAGAGAATATAGATTTATGGGAGTTGAGGATTTTGATTTCTTAGGGAAGAAAGTGAGGTAGCTGCTATAAATAAGAAATAAGACTATGAAAAATAGGAATTTAATTACATAAGATTTCTAGAAATAGCAGTAGATAGTGGAGGTACTACATTCCATGAATCAATTAAGGAAGATAACATGATTTATATGTAAATGAACATGTAAAGACCCAGACCACAGTAGTCCCGAGCTAATGGTTACATTATTTCATTCATGCTAGATACACATGATCTTATCCCAAAGGACAGAATGGTATAATAATCTTGATAAACTTGATAAATACATGAGTCTAATATTAAATTTGAAAACATAAATTAAAACATAGTGAAGGTAAATATGTTTCAACCTTATACTCAATCAAGGTTTCCTTCTTCATATCCTTGGGAAGGGAAAAAATTATGGTGAACTCAAATGCTCAATAAGGGTTCTGTATAGTTAAAGTTATCATGAATAATTAAAGAGTTATCAATATTGAAATTTAAGGATCTAAAAATATAATTAATTTAATTTATAGCATCAGTACCATGATTTTATAAGGAATAATTAATATAGAAAATTAAACAACTGAATACACATTCCATTCAATCAGTAACTTGAGAACAAATAAATCATCGATAATATAACTGTAATAATAACATGGATAATAATAAATAAATTTTAAATGAATTAAATTTTTAATATTATACATCATGATCTCAGACATCATGATATATATACCTTCAAAACCCTTCATAAATATAGTTGAAATTATGTTTATAGAGTAGAAACCCATTTAATACTAGCTATTAATTCATCATGGGGCAATATTATTCTAATCCCCACTAATGAAAAAATTTCCGATGCATTATTTATTTATATAATGATCTATTGAATTAATGAAAAAAATGTATTATCAATAACAAACATTAATGAATAAATAGTATGAATTATCAATAATTCTATAGTTGATCAGATAACATTGAATGTAAAACACCATATGTAAAAATTATAAATGGTTTTAACAGTAATGATATCCATGATAAAATGTAATTTTTATTTAATAGAAATGTAATTTCCAATTATCATGAGAAAGTTAATGTTTAAAGGGAAAGATAATGAATACAAAATTAATCTAGAAATTGAATATCAACAAATTCACTGGTCAAATAGATCATAAATCTTCCTGATAAATAATAATGATGGTGTAATTACAACTTATCCCTAATGGATTAAATTTAATATAAACGATTATCATCATTTATTAATAGAAACAACATAAAATTATCATTGAAGTATTATTGAGAGAAATACTATTAATACATCGAGAATCAACATAAAAAACTAAAAATTTAATGGATTAGGAAAAAATACCTTTGAAAATAAACTTTTAACATTTTAATGTAATTATTAATAAAATCATCGGTTGTTATAGTAGTAAATTCCATTCAATCCATGTATGTTAATGAAAAGTTTCCATTCACATTATTGTAAGAAAAACCAAAATGTACCTTTTTTGAAAATGATAAAATGATTATTTTTAAATACTTTTTTAAAAAATTCTATCATGGATAAAAATTTATTAAAAAAATGAATTTATAATGTTAAAACTATTCATGAAAACATTTCTAAGAAACATGAATTTTGAATGAAAAATATTTCTGACTGAATAGAGTAATAAAGTCAGATTTTCAGAAAAATAATTTATATATGATTTTATTAATAAATAGAGGAAAAATGTCAATATGACATGAAAATATAGTCAATAAATACTTTTTATGAAAATTAAATAGGTTTATTATATAATGATTAAATAATATCTTATAATGTAAATTCAATCTTGAACAATCTTGATTAACATGAGATTGTAAAATAAAACCATAAAATTATTATATTGTAGATATGAGAATAAATAAATGAATTAATAATGTGTATTAAATGTAATTACACATAAAATGGGTGTAAATACAATAAAAATAATCAAATTTAATTACACAAATATTCATAAAATATCAAAGGCAAATATCAAATAATAAAACCCAATAAAATGAAATTGAGTTATGGAATTCCTTAACACATTGTAACATTCATTTAAAATCCCATTTGGTGAGATAATTAATACATGATCTTAAAATACAATTAAATATTTTTTATTAGAGATATTACATATAAAATGGTGATTATATACACTATATAAAAGAAATTATGAGTACAACATTACAATATAACTCAATGAAATAAAATTGAGTCAAAATCTCTTACACAAAACATAACATTAGAGGGAAATTAATTAATCTCATTTATAATTGAGTTAGTCTTGTTATTAAATTATAAAATAACCAAATTCATATTTATTATATTATATTTTATCCTAATATAACATCTGTTCCCATGTTTGTTAATAATATTTCATTATTAGCATTGTTTCGGGTGTTAATTTCCTCATTTTATCATGCATGTTTTATTATGAAACTTCATTTTATATGGAATATTATTTGTTTAAATCATTTTAAGATTGAAATAAATTTCTTATATATCAAACACACCCTATAATGATTTAATTTTAAATATGGAAAATGAATCCCATTGCTTTATGGAGATGTAATATCATATATACGCTTAAGCGATGATATCATTCCATTAATGGGTGAATGTGTAAGGAATTGGAAATATAATAATTTTAAAGAATCAATATCACATTATATTTATCTTATATATTTATTATTTTAATAATTATTACTATTCATGTTATTTGGTGATGGAAAAAACAAATTACATTGGTTCATAATGTGGTATTAATCCGTATACATGTGTGATGGATTTATTTCACATTTGATGAATGTATCAATAGATAAGTATTATTACATAAACATAATAACATATAAATAATTGAGGAATAATTGTGTTAGTATATTGTAATTTGTAATACATAATTTATGGGGGGGAAAGAAGAAATAAAAATAAGGTACATAGTGACGACACTTTACTACACTAAGAAGATCCTCCATTAGATCATTTGTTAAAAACCCGTGTTTTTTTCAATTTGGAATACCATAAGTCCTATAATGAGTTTAAAGGAGTTGGTGATATATATCTTTAGGTTTTTTTCATGAAAATTTACTTTATAATATTGAATAATTGATTTGGGTAGTAAACATATATAATTGTGGAGGAGTGACATTTTTGTAAATAATCATAATTATTCAATAGTGGGAAGTCACACTCAACCCAAGTGACTCCAAAACTGATAAATAATCGATTTAATGGAAGATATGATCAATATAAACCTCTAAAACATTAATATAATAATTTTTTAAACATGTTATTCCTTATCCTCTAAGATAACCAACTTTAACAGTTATATTTTACACCTTAGTAACTGGCTTTTTTAGCATTGGTAATTTATCATTTATTCTAAAAATGAAATTAGAATTCATGTATTATATTGACTAAATAATTCTTAATATAAAATCCAATTTATCATATAACAATTCAATGTGGTTGGGAAAATCAATGTTACCACAAGTACATATAACGTGTAAAACCCTATTTTAACCTTAATTATGATATATAAATTTTACTATCTATACTAATAATTAAAAAAAATTCATTGAAAATATTATATATAATTTATTATGATGATTCAGAATATAGAATCCATTTTTTGAAATTAAATTCACATAATATTTTAATTATATTTTAAATATAATCTTGCAAATCATGTTGAAAAATTGATTTTCATAAAAAGTATTTTTCATGCATAAAATGAACTTACATTAACTATATGAATTGTGATAAGAATTTTATGGATTTAGATTCTTATAGTTATACAGAAAAATTATTCTACAATATTATTTTTGAATCGAAAAACATAAACACAATAACCTTCACCATTGGACTTTAATTGGTCATAGAGTTAACATTAAAAAAACATCTTTGACTTTGATAATTTTGAGGCTACCACATTCAAGACAAAGAAATATAAATGGATGTATAAGATGGTATTTATTTTTCTTCATTGCACTAGTCAATATTAAATGAAACCATATTTCACTATAGACTTTTTCCACACTTAAAATATTTTCCTATTCCATTGTTACATTCCTTTGTGTGTCTCCTTACACATTTTTTATAATAATAAAATTAATAATTCTTTCCTCCATGATCTCCCCCACATGAGCTATTAGTGGACTCCATCCTTCTCTTCATTGGTGTGTCTGAGGGTAGGTGATGGTGTATGATTTTATTCATATATCATGCCAGCTTATTAGGCATAATCATGATAACATTCACTCCAATAATCATCTATATTAATTGCTCATAATCACGACATTGATCAACATATTAAATTTTAAAATGTTTCCATATGGTTTCATCCAATAAATAAAACCAAAAAATAGTGTGATAAATAATGATCATATTGGGAAATCCATGTAGTCATTTATATGATTTATATGTCATGAAACCTAATTTTCAATCCATAACACATTATGTTTAACCCATGTCATTCTTTGACATCATCTATTAAAATCCATTATGAAATTTTATACAGAAATTTTGAATTTTACCAATTATACAACCCAAGAGTGTCAAACCAAGTGTGAAGTAGAAATTATTTTCACACACCAGGTGATGATAGAATAAAATCCTAATGAGATATTTTTAGATTAATTAACCATAGGTTCAAATGTTCCAAAACCACATCCACTTGTAGTGTACATACAATTATGAATTACAAGGGGAAACCACAACATCTCTTCCATAACAAAACTATATAATGTTATACATATTATAGAAGCCTATAATAGGAATATGTTCCCTAATATATATTTTAATAAATATAGTTCCCTTTACTCCAGTAAAACTTTCGTTGATACTAACTTGAAAGAACATGACCTCGGAAGCTGAAAGGTAGTGGTTAATTTATTGCACTTGGGCTAGATATAAGAAATCAAATCCCAAAGGACTGAATGGTTTAGTAGTATTGGTAAACTAGAAACATACTTGAGTCTCAAATTTAATTTGAAAAGTTAAATTAATACCTATTTAATGTAAATATTGTGTATCGTTGAATTCATTAAAAGATTTCTTCTTCATATCCAAATTAAGAGAGAAAAAAAGAGTGGGATAAAATTATAAATATGGGTTATGTATAGTGGAATATATCATGAATCAATAATGATAATTAATATGTAATGGTATGTAATTGAACACAAATTCTATATAATCGGTAACAAGATTATCATGATTAGATAAGTTATAATCAATAAATAAATGTAAATAACTAAACACAAATTCCATTTAATTAGTAACATGACCGTAAAATGTATCTAGAGATAATTTCAATGTAATAATCTCATTGATAATAATAACTAAATTCTTAATGTACTAAATTCATAATATCTGAAATCATGGTCTCATACATAATGATCAATATACCATCAATACCATTCATCATGATAGATTAAAACTATAAGAGGCTATACAAAAAACATATTTAATGATTTCTTACTAATTCACCTCACGAGGATATCAATACATCAGGTAGAAATATAATTCTTCCCCCACCCATCACCTAATGACCTACAAATTCCTTATATATTGAATGATCGATTTAATTCATGAACAAAATTCCATATTTACAAATATTTGTATTCCATATGGAATACATCTTATCAATAATTCCCAATTAAATCAGATAACATTCAAAGTGAAGAATATAACGGATAAATGATATATGGTTTAATAAATAATATTATCTATGATTTAAATAATATTTATATTTTTTGAGAAATGTGATTTAAAATTATCAAAGAAAATTGAATATTTCAAGGGAAAGTTAATGACTACAAAATTAATGTATAAAGTGAATATAAATACATCCCATAGTAAAATGAATCATAAAACATGTAGGTAAAGAATAATTATGATGTCATTAAAACACATCGTGATTGGAATATATGTAAAATAAAGGGTTATTTTCATTGAAGAATATAAATACCATAAAAATATTTTTAAAACGTTCATGATGAGAATACAAATTTGACTTTGTAAATAATTTTTCAAAAATAAAATATTATAAAATATTAGTAAAAAAATTACATTGAAAAATATTCTAAACATTTAAATGAATATTTAAATCAGGGAGTGGTAATTATGGCAAGAAATTTCATCCAGGCTAAGTAGGTTAATGTAATGATTGCATTCACATTTTTTATAGATAATGTCATACAGTACCTTATTTTTAAAATGATAGGAATAATCCTTTTAAAAAAATTTACAAAATTAAATAATGGATAAATTGAATTTAAAATTCATTGGATAATATTAAAATCATTAATTAAAACATTTTTTGAAAAAACAGAATTAAAAAAAAATCGGCTTAAGAGAGTAATAATATTTGATTTTCTCAAAAATGTATTCTCAATTATTTTTTTAACAGAGGGAGAAAAACATACCATTAAATTAATATTTCATTAATAACTATAATATAATAAAATGGAAAGGGTTTATCAAAAAAATATCAAATAATTGTTTTTAATGGAAAATGAAGCTTGAACAATCTCGATAAAAATGAGATTGTGAAATAAAGCATTATAAAGATCATGATGTCTAACAGATAATTAATCAACGAATTGATTATGTGTATAAAATTTAAATTCATATAAAATAAATTTTAAATAATTTATTAAATAATAAAATATCACTACACACATAATCTTAGAAAAAAAGACAATAAAGGAGTAATATAATCTAATAAAAATAAATTAAGTTGTGAAATTCATCACCACTTTGCAACATTCATGTAAAATAATTTTGGGTGAAATAATTAAAATTAAAACATAAAATACCATGAAAAATGAAGTATTTTTTATATGACATGTAAATGGGGAATTATATATTCAATAAAAAATAAACTAGGTGCATTACATTACAGCGTGCCTTAGGGAAAGAAAATGGACATAAAATCCCATAACTCCGGATTCCCTTTAGTTGAACAGGCTTTAACCTCATATATAATGATTTTAAGAATTATATTAATTTATATAATAACTATATAAATATTTTTAAAATCATATATTATCCTATAATAATATCTTACCACACGTTGGTTAATAATATTTCATTAATAACATTGTTTCAGGTGTAAATTGACTCATTTTCTCATGTGTATTTTATAATGAATGTTACTATCATTTTTTATAGGATATTGTTACACAATTCATCTAATTATATTATTTATTTGAATATAATATTTAATAATTATTTAAAAATAGGACTATTTCTGAATGATTCACATTATAAATTAATCGCATTGCTTCGTGGATACAGTAGGTCGTACATTTGTACGAGCGATAACGTCAATCCCTTAATTTGTTAATGGGTAAGGAAGTACATATTATATTTAATTTATTGAAAAAATTTATTTCATATGTATCATATATATTATTTATTAATATTATTATTAAAATCCATGTGATTTAGTGATGGGAACAAAATTACAACGGTTCGTTTGGCAGGAGAGTAACATAAGATTCATCTCAACCAGGTATACTTTTTCAGATGACGTCAAAGATGATCACTGATCCATCTAAGTCGTCGGACCCACGAAGGATCGATAGGTACTAACCCCCGCAGAAGACCCACACAGGATCGGGCTCACACAGAACCTGTAGGCAGTGGCTTACACAGAACCGGTAGGCAGTGGCTCACACAGAACCGGTAGTAGGACCCACACAGGATCGGGCACTGATCCGCGTAGGATCGCTGAGTGCAGTAGTCGACGCAGTCCACTGAGGTCCCTGCACAGTCGTCGCCGCAGTCCACGAAGGATCTCTGCTCTGCCGTCGTCGCAGTCCACGGAGGATCTCTGCTCTGCCGTCGTCGCAGTCCACGGAGGATCTCTGCTCTGCCGTCGTCGCAGTCCACGGAGGATCTCTGCTCTGTCGTCGAGGTCACAGCCAGCGCTAGGGTTCCCGCACAAAGCGAGCTCGTTTAGGAGGGTCCGCTCCACGAGCCGAGAGGCTGATACATCAACTGACACGTAGTCCGAAGTTGATGTATAGAAAAGTTCCGTATCGACAACAGGATCTCAACGCAACCGACGGCGCGTCAATCGGACGCCCGGTCTGAGAGTTATTGGCATTTTCGTCCCAGGGGCCCGGTTGGTTCTTAGGGCAAAACCAACCCGACCGTACTCCGCCTGTATCCGATCCTCGGGCGGAGTATGCCAAAAGTTCCGTCTCACTTAGAGGAAACTACCACAGCTGACGGTACGTCGTTCGGACGTCCGTAGCTCAAGTTATGAGCGTTTCCGCTCCGAGGGCCCGGTTGGTTTCGCGTACGAACCAACCCGGCCGAACCCAAAGTCTTCCGAAACCTTGAGTATAATATACCGAAACGACCGTCTCGATCCAAGGATCGCGTAGCCGCTGACGGTTCGTCAATCGGAGGTCCCAGGCCCAAGATATGGGCGAAAGACCGAAGAGGGCCCGAAAAGGGGTTCTGGGCCCGGGGCGACCCGGCCCGAACCCCCCCTGGGGTCGGCCGAACCGGGTCGGCCCGAACCGGGTCGGCCCGACCCGGCCCGAACCGGCTCGGCCGGGTCCGGTCCGGCCTGGGCGCGGCCCGGCCGACCGGACCGGCCGGCTCGGCCTCAGCCGAGCGGCCGAGGGAGCCGCCGCCGCCGCGGGTTGAACCCGCGGCTTGAGGGAACCGCGGCCCCGCGGGGGGCCGCCTGTCACGCGGACGCGGTCGGGCCGCCACGTCCGTCCCGGTTCCGCGCGGCCGCGGAACCGGCCGCCGTTGCCGCCGCGGCTTCAGCCGCGGCGGGCTTCCTCCACGGCGCGGCGCCGGCCGCCGCCGCCTCCGGTCGCCGGCGCCGCCGCGCCGGCGACCCGCGCCGCCGCCGCCTTCTGCGGGCCGCCGGGGATGCTCCGGTGGCCCGATTTCTTTCCCGTCTGCGCCGTTGCCCCTCCCGGATGCCGACCTTCACTGCGGGATCGACGGATCGCCCCTGCCGCGCGGTTCGTCGTCGTCCGCCATATCCGCACAACAAAAAATAGATCGGCGGAGGGTTGCCGGGTCTTGTTCGTTAGACCCGCACCCTCCGCGTTAGTCATAATCCACGGGAGGAACAAGAAAACGATCAATAACAACTTTAAATGTTAAAATTGTTCGAAGATCAAGTTCTTTACCTTTAAAGAAATAAAATCACGGGAAAGGAAAATATTCCAATCAACCCTTACCTTGTCGTCGTCGTCGGACGAGGGGTCGTCGCGGAATCGCCCGTCGCGGAGGAAGGAGATCGTCGCGTCGTCGCGGAATCGCTCGTCGCGTCGCCAATCTCCGGATCAAGATCAACGGATTTAATTAGTTAAATCCGTTGTTATTGAAATTAAAAAAAGGGAGAAGAAAAGATCCAATTCTCACTTTAGTTGCCGAACGAGGATCGGCCGCGGAAGAAGAGGCGTCGCCGAAGAATGTCGCGGGTAGATCTCGTCGACGTCGCAGATCTTGGTGTGCGTCGTCGAATTCCGGTCGTCGGCGTTCTTCGCGTTCTTCGCGTTCTTCGCGTTCTTCGCGTTCTTCGTGGAGAGGGTGGAGGAACGAAGATTCTTTCAAATCCTTTCCAAGGATTTTTGGGTTGGTCTTATTTTATAAACATGCCAACACACGAAACCGGTTAAGAAACGATCCATCAATTCGTTGAATTAATTCAACGAAAGAAACGAACCATTTAATTCACGAAAAAAACAGTCCATTTAATTCACAAAATAAACCGCCCAATTAAATGGTCTGTTAAGAATTAAAGAAAACGCGTCGGTTGACTTTTCAGTTACTTTGACGGGTTTTCGCGGGTGCGTTACTTAGCGAAAGAAACGGCGGGGCTCGTGCGGGTCCCACCGCACAAATATCCTACCAAGGGGTAGGATATTTCTGGATAGCATCCTATCCAGTTCAACTCAGTTCAAGCCGCCTTTAAGTGACTTTAAGTGGCTTCCAAGCAGTTTAAGTGAAATAAAATAAAGTTGTCGCACAAACTTTATTTTATTTCTGACTTAAAGCCGAAAAATTTAAAAACCACGTCTGAGCAAACGCAACTCCGGAAGAGGCGTTTCGAAGCAAATACCGGCGCTGCGATTTCATCGGTGCCCTCAGAATTCGATTCCGGGCACCGGTTCAAAAGATAGAAAAACCCGCTCGTCCGTTCACTGAACGTACCCGAGCCAAACTTCGGAAATTGATTCCGGGCACACCGGGCCTCGGAATCAGGTGCCGTCTGAAGCTGCGCTCTTGTAAAATTCCAAAGAAAATTTAGAAAAAAAAAATTTCCTTGAAATTTGAGGGTCTTTACATTACTCCCACCTCAGGGCTTTACGTCCCCGTAAAGATACATCAAAACTAGGGGAACAAATGGGGGTACTGAGCACGCATCTGAGCCTCCCGCTCCCAAGTGCTCTCCTGGAGGTTCCCGTGCTGCCATCTGATGCGCACAAGAGGAATCGACAGCCCACGTAGGACCCGCTCCTGTCGATCCTCGATCTCCACTGGGACCTCCGCAAAAGTCGCCCCATCGTCCACGTCCAGCTCCCCAAAGTCGATGATGTGCGTCGGGTCGTGCACGTATCTCCTCAGCTGAGACACGTGGAAGACGTCGTGCACCCGGTGCAACTGAGGTGGTAGAGCCAGGCGATAAGCCACCTCTCCTATCCTGCTGAGGACCTGGAAAGGCCCGATGAAGCGTGGAGACAACTTGCCGCCTCGGCCAAATCTCCGTAAACCACGTCGAGGTGAGACACGCAAAAAGACGTGGTCGCCATCCTCGAACTCCAGTGGCCTCCGCCTCCTGTCAGCATATGACTTCTGCCGGCTCTGAGCTGTCCTCATCCTCTCCTGGATGATCTGGACCTTCTCTGTCGTGGCTCGGACCATCTCTGGTCCCACGAGTGCTGACTCCCCAGGGTCTGTCCAGCACAACGGTGATCTGCAGGGTCTGTCGTACAACGCCTCGTATGGTGCCATCCCGATGGTGGAGTGGTAGCTGTTGTTGTACGCGAACTCCACCAAGGGTAGGTGGTCCTCCCAGCTGCGACCAAAGTCGAGGACACATGCACGGAGCATGTCCTCGAGTGTCTGTATGGTCCTCTCCGTCTGACCATCCGTCTGAGGGTGGAAGGCTGTGCTCAGATGGAGCCGCGTCCCGAACGCCTCCTGCAACCCCTTCCAGAGCCGGGAAGTGAAACGAGCATCTCGATCGGAGACGATAGATGATGGAACACCGTGATGCCGTACGATCTCCTGGACGTAAAGACGTCCCAAGCTCTCCACTGAGCCCTGCTCTCTGATGGGTAAGAAGTGTGCCGACTTGGTGAGTCGGTCGACAATCACCCAAATGGAGTCGTGACCTCTGGAAGTGCGTGGAAGTCCAGTCACGAAGTCCATAGATATGCCGTCCCACTTCCACTCCGGGACCTCCAAGGGCTGTACCAAGCCTGCTGGTACCTGATGCTCTGCCTTCACCTGCTGGCAGGTGAGGCATCGTGAAACGAACTCTGCCACAGCTTTCTTCATGCCCGGCCACCAGTGCTGTCGTCTGAGATCCTGGTACATTTTCGCCACTCCGGGATGCACCGCCATGGGAGAAGTGTGAAACTCTCTCAGCACCTCCTCTCGTAAAGCAACTGGTACGAAGGTACGCCCTCTGAAAAGGATGTCGTGCTCTGCTCCAAGGGAGAAACCATCAGGCGCCTGACCTGAGGATATCAGTGCACGCCGGGTCTCACAGTCAGCGTCCCCACGCTGAGCCTCTCTGACCCGCTGTAGAAGTGGAGGAGAGACTGTGAGAGACTGAAGAAAGGCTGCTCCGTCTCTATCCACGAAGGATATCTGCAAGGAGGCTAGCTGCTCCGTCGCCTCCTCAAGTAGCTGAATGCCCGTCCTCCTGCTGAGGGCATCGGCTACCACGTTCCCCTTCCCAGGAGTATAGACTATCTCAAAGTCATAGTCCTGGAGGAACTCAAGCCATCTCCGCTGTCTCAGGTTCAGGTCCTTCTGAGAGAAGATATACCTGAGACTCTGGTGGTCAGAAAAGACTGTGAAGCGCTCGCCCATCAGATAGTGCCGCCACGTCTTCAGAGCGAAGACCACTGCTGCTAACTCCAGGTCATGAGTGGCGTAGTTCTGCTCATGCGGCCTCAACTGACGTGATCCGTAGGCGATCACGGCCCGCTCCTGCATCAGGACGCACCCGAGTCCAGTCCCTGATGCATCGCAGTAAACTACGTACCCAACTCCCTCCTCAGGCAACCTCAAGATAGGTGCGCTGGTCAATCTCTGTCTCAGCTCCTGGAAGCTCTGCTGACATCTGTCTGACCACACAAAGGGTTTCCCCTTCTTCGTCAACGCTGAGAGTGGTGCTGCAACTCTGGAGAAGTCTGGCACGAATCTCCGATAATATCCCGCTAGGCCCAAGAAGCTCCGCACCTCTGTCACGCTCCTGGGTGGCTCCCAAGCTAGAACTGCCTCGATCTTCGCGGGATCCACTGCAACTCCCGCCTCAGAAATGACGTGCCCCAAGAAATGGACCTCACGTAACCAGAACTGGCATTTTGAGAGCTTTCCATAAAGCTGGTGCTCTCTGAGCGTGTCTAGCACAACTCGCAGGTGGTAGGCATGCTCCTCCTCAGTCGTCGAGTATACCAAAATGTCGTCAATGAAGACCACGACAAATCGGTCGAGGTATGGCTGGAAGATCCTGTTCATGAGGCTCATGAACACTGCTGGAGCATTGGTTACGCCGAATGGCATAACCAAGAACTCATAATGGCCATACCGACACCTGAAGGCCGTCTTCTGCACGTCCTCGTCTCGAACTCTGAGCTGATGATAGCCTGACCGGAGGTCTATCTTCGAGAACCACCGCGCTCCCTTGAGCTGATCGAAGAGGTCATCAATCCGTGGCAGCGGATACTTGTTCCTCACTGTCACCTGGTTCAGGCGACGATAGTCGACACATAGTCGCAAGCTCCCGTCCGCCTTCTTGGCGAACAAAATCGGGGAAGCCCAGGGTGAAACACTGGGTCGGATAAACCCCTTTCTCTGCAAGTCCTCCAACTGTACCCGCAGCTCTCGAAGCTCGGCGGGGGCCATCCGATATGCTGGAGTAGATATCGGGGCTGTCCCGGGGTACAAGTCGATGTAAAAGTCTACCTCTCTACGAGGAGGTAGCCCTGGAACGTCGTCGGGAAAGACGTCCACGTACTGGTCCACCACTGCAGGAAAAGCCGGACTCCGCACATCCACTGCTCCTAGGATGAGGCTAGCCAACTGATGAGAGATGGGCTGCACTCTCCTCCGCGGAAGTCCATCCTGTGCTGCAAAGGTTCCCTTCTCGCCGGTGAAGGTAAACCTGCTCCCGTCGGTACGAACACATCGCACCTTGCGCCTAAAACAGTCGATCTGGGCATGAACCGTGGATAGCCAATCCATGCCCAAGATGACGTCGTAAGGCCTCGACGCCGCTACAAGGAGATCCCAGCCGAAGCTCTCGCCTCCTAGAGTAAGCTCACACTGCCGGCACCAGTGCGTAATCGTCGAGTCTGCTCCCGTAGGAGTCTCTAGCCGTAAGGATCGAGCCAACGGATCAGTCGGAATCTCCGAGCTCCGAACAAGGGCAGAGGCTATGAAAGAGTGACTCGCTCCTGTGTCTATAAGTACTGCAGCAAGGGTGGAATAGACACAGATCGTACCTCGAATCATCTCTGGCAAGTCGGGGTCGTAGGCCTCCACTGCCTGGAGCTGGGCCTGTCCCTGCCCGCCAGCTCCATGTGGTCGAGGTGGCCCTCCTGGTGGTGGTGGGGGTAGAGCCTGGAAGCGTCGCCCACCACCCGCTGCTCGGCCAGCTCCTCTGCCTCGTCCGCCTCCTCCCTGCGGACCGCCACGGTCGACCCTCTGCCTCTGCCTGGGTGGCCCCTCCACCGTCTGCTGCTCCTCTGATCGGCGAGTCGGGCAGTCACGAGCCATGTGACCCTGCCCGCCGCAAGAGTAGCACAGCCTGCCTCTCGAAAGGCTGGCACTCCGCTGTGTGCCTCGTACTGCTGAGCCGGTGTCCTGAGGCCGTCTGCGTGGGGGTCTGGTCTGCCTGGACCCGTGAGTCATCCGTCGGCTACCTGCTGCCGAAGACTCAGCTACCTGCCGCCCTGCGCTAGGTCTCGCCGCTGAAGAAGGCTCTGCCAGGAAGCTCTCGATCAGGAGGGCTCGCTCCAGCACTCCCGCCTGGGTCGGAATGCTGAGGGAGATCAGCGACGCCCGAATCTCCTGTCGCAAGCCCTGCTCGAAGGTCCGGGCCCGGAAGAAGGGGTCCCGTACCATGTCGGTCGAGTAGCGAGATAGGTCCGTGAACCTCGCCGCGTACTGAGCGACCGTCATGCTGCCCTGGCGCAGCTGGAGAAGCTCCTGGATGCGCACCGCTCGGAGGGTGGCCGGGACGAACTCAGAGCGGAAGAGGCTCTCGAAGTCCGCCCAGAGCAAGGATGCCTCATCGTGAACCTGGAGCATCAGGCTCCACCATCGTCCTGCCGCCGCCTGCAGGAGGCTCGCTGCGAGAATCACCATGAGATCCGCTGGTGTCCTCACTAGCCTAAAGATCCGTACCACCGCCTCTAGCCAGTCCTCGGCGGCCTGGGGGTCCGCCTCACCGCGAAACCTGGGCGGTCGCTGGCTCTGAAACTCATGCAGTGCCCTGAGGCGACGTGCATCGTCAGCGTCTGGTACTGGAAGCATCGGTGGCTCGGCGGGTAAGGCTACCGCCGGTGCCACTGCTGGCAAAGGGCCCTGCACCGAGGCCTCGTCGCTCGGTGGGCTGCCGTCGCGCCCTACACTCGGAACCCTAGCTGGCTGTCGTCGCGGGGCCATCCTGAAAAGGAGAACAAGAGCACCACAGTCAGAACAGTATACCTGGTGAGCTGGCACAAGTAATCACAAGGGAAACTTGAGACTTTCATAAAGCAGATCAGTATACCCGGTGAGCTGACACAAGCAATCACAAAGAAAACTTGAAACACACACGCAATCAATGTTTTCATGCATTAAGTCGGAAATCAGGAGTCAGGGTCCTGGTGTACGGATACATCGGCCGCCGCACCAACACTGGGCTCCCTGAACTGATAACCACACTCAATACACTAAACACTATTGCTTCACATAGAAAGAAAGGACGATCAGAGTCCGCGGTAGAACCGACCTCCCTCTGATACCAATTTGTCACGACCCGTCCTCGGGGCCCGTGCCGTGACTACCCCAAGCCCGCCTTCCATAGGCCAGGGGCTGGCGACTAGCACCAAGGCGTAAAATCCCAGTAAACAGGGAAGGCATTGCCTTTACAAGTAACAACCACACAGAGTCAGCAAGCGGAAAGTAATGTGCAGAAAAGAAAAGGGGCCGGAAATACAAGCCCAACTGTAAAGTACAACTGAAAAGTAAAGTACAGCAACTGAAGAAAAGACGGCGGCCTCGTGTCGTCCACTGGCAATCCCACCTGAAGGGTGGGTACAGATAGCCTCCAAGCTCCTCGGGTCCCACGTCCGCTCCGAGTACGTACCGCCCAGTGGTCCACCTCCAGGTACCGTCCTGCTCCACGCCCCAACCGTGATCAGCGCTGTCCGTCGTCTGCAACCAACACAACAAGGTGCGGGCATAGCCCGTGCAGGGGTGAGTACAAGCTACTCAGTAAGGACCCCGAGACCCCCGAAGGTCTCCCGAAATCCACAAAGGATATAGCACAAAAGAAAGATGCAATCACGAAGTAACATCTGACTTGACTTAGGTATATGCCCATACATATACCTAAGTCCCCACTTCTAGCTCTGCTCACGAGCTCAAGAACAACTCAATCCACATAGGAAAGCAAGACTCAAATCCACAAAGGAGAGTAAACAGTAAATCCACAAAGGATAGTTCAACACAATCCACAAAGGAGAGTAACATAAGATTCAGCTCAACCAGGTATACTTTTTCAGATGACGTCAAAGATGATCACTGATCCATCTAAGTCGTCGGACCCACGAAGGATCGATAGGTACTAACCCCCGCAGAAGACCCAGACAGGATCGGGCTCACACAGAACCTGTAGGCAGTGGCTCACACAGAACCGGTAGGCAGTGGCTCACACAGAACCGGTAGTAGGACCCACACAGGATCGGGCACTGATCCACGTAGGATCGCTGAGTGCAGTAGTCGACGCAGTCCACTGAGGTCCCTGCACAGTCGTCGCCGCAGTCCACGAAGGATCTCTGCTCTGCCGTCGTCGCAGTCCACGGAGGATCTCTGCTCTGCCGTCGTCGCAGTCCACGGAGGATCTCTGCTCTGCCGTCGTCGCAGTCCACGGAGGATCTCTGCTCTGTCGTCGAGGTCACAGCCAGTGCTAGGGTTCCCGCACAAAGCGAGCTCGTTTAGGAGGGTCCGCTCCACGAGCCGAGAGGCTGATACATCAACTGACACGTAGTCCGAAGTTGATGTATCCAAAAGTTCCGTATCGACAACAGGATCTCAACGCAACCGACGGCGCGTCAATCGGACGCCCGGTCTGAGAGTTATTGGCATTTTCGTCCCAGGGGCCCGGTTGGTTCTTAGGGCAAAACCAACCCGACCGTACTCCGCCTGTATCCGATCCTCGGGCGGAGTATGCCAAAAGTTCCGTCTCACTTAGAGTAAACTACCACAGCTGACGGTACGTCGTTCGGACGTCTGTAGCTCAAGTTATGAGCGTTTCCGCTCCGAGGGCCCGGTTGGTTTCGCGTACGAACCAACCCGGCCGAACCCAAAGTCTTCCGAAACCTTGAGTATAATATACCGAAACGACCGTCTCGATCCAAGGATCGCGTAGCCGCTGACGGTTCGTCAATCGGAGGTCCCAGGCCCAAGATATGGGCGAAAGACCGAAGAGGGCCCGAAACGGGGGTTCTGGGCCCGGGGCGACCCGGCCCGAACCCCCCCTGGGGTCGGCCCGAACCGGGTCGGCCCGACCCGGCCCGAACCGGCTCGGCCGGGTCCGGTCCGGCCTGGGCGCGGCCCGGCCGACCGGACCGGCCGGCTCGGCCTCGGCCGAGCGGCCGAGGGAGCCGCCGCCGCCGCGGGTTGAACCCGCGGCTTGAGGGAACCGCGGCCCCGCGGGGGGCCGCCTGTCACGCGGACGCGGCCGGGCCGCCGCGTCCGTCCCGGTTCCGCGCGGCCGCGGAACCGCCCGCCGTTGCCGCCGCGGCTTCAGCCACGGCGGGCTTCCTCAACGGCGGCGCGCCGGCCGCCGCCGCCTCCGGTCGCCGGCGCCGCCGCGCCGGCGACCCGCGCCGCCGCCGCCTTCTGCGGGCCGCCGGGGATGCTCCGGTGGCCCGATTTCTTTTCCGTCTGCGCCGTTGCCCCTCCCGGATGCCGACCTTCACTGCGGGATCGACGGATCGCCCCTGCCACGCGGTTCGTCGTCGTCCGCCATATCCGCACAACAAAAAATAGATCGACGGAGGGTTGCCGGGTCTTGTTCGTTAGACCCGCACCCTCCGCGTTAGTCATAATCCACGGGAGGAACAAGAAAACGATCAATAACAACTTTAAATGTTAAAATTGTTCGAAGATCAAGTTCTTTACCTTTAAAGAAATAAAATCACGGGAAAGGAAAATATTCCAATCAACCCTTACCTTGTCGTCGTTGTCGGACGAGGGGTCGTCGCGGAATCGCTCGTCGCGGAGGAAGGAGATCGTCGCGTCGTCGCGGAATCGCTCGTCGCGTCGCCAATCTCCGGATCAAGATCAACGGATTTAATTAGTTAAATCCGTTGTTATTGAAATTAAAAAAAGGGAGAAGAAAAGATCCAATTCTCACTTTAGTTGCCGAACGAGGATCGGCCGCGGAAGAAGAGGCGTCGCCGAAGAATGTCGCGGGTAGATCTCGTCGACGTCGCAGATCTTGGTGTGCGTCGTCGAATTCCGGTCGCCGGCGTTCTTCGCGTTCTTCGCGTTCTTCGCGTTCTTCGCGTTCTTCGCGGAGAGGGTGGAGGAACGAAGATTCTTTCAAATCCTTTCCAAGGATTTTTGGGTTGGTCTTATTTTATAAACATGCCAACACACGAAACCGGTTAAGAAACGATCCATCAATTCGTTGAATTAATTCAACGAAAGAAACGACCCATTTAATTCACGAAAAAAACAGTCCATTTAATTCACGAAATAAACCGCCCAATTAAATGGTCTGTTAAGAATTAAAGAAAACGCGTCGGTTGACTTTTCAGTTACTTTGACGGGTTTTCGCGGGTGCGTTACTTAGCGAAAGAAACGGCGGGGCTCGTGCGGGTCCCACCGCACAAATATCCTACCAAGGGGTAGGATATTTCTGGATAGCATCCTATCCAGTTCAACTCAGTTCAAGCCGCCTTTAAGTGACTTTAAGTGGCTTCCAAGCAGTTTAAGTGAAATAAAATAAAGTTGTCGCAAAAACTTTATTTTATTTCTGACTTAAAGCCGCAAAATTTAAAAACCACGTCTGAGCAAACGCAACTCCGGAAGAGGCGTTTCTAAGCAAATACCGGCGCTGCGATTTCATCGGTGCCCTCAGAATTCGATTCCGGGCACCGGTTCAAAAGATAGAAAAACCCGCTCGTCCGTTCACTGAACGTACCCGAGCCAAACTTCGGAAATTGATTCCGGGCACACCGGGCCTCGGAATCAGGTGCCGTCTGAAGCTGCGCTCTTGTAAAATTCCAAAGAAAATTTAGAAAAAAAAAATTTCCTTGAAATTTGCGCGTCTTTACAAGATTGGTGTCCTACTGGGAGCTATGGAATAAAGATTTGATGTAACCTTAACATAAATTTTTCCCTTATATTATAACCCCCAAAGGCATGTGATATATTATATGGTTAGAAGAAGGGATAATATCCAAGAACCTTGAATTTCAATGCAAATATGATAGTTTAATTTCACATGTTTAGAAATCATTAAAAAGAATAAATCAATAGTGAAAGACATGGGGTGACTTATTAACACAAGAGTATGGGAACTATCTTTATCAGGAGAGATATATAGTGAATCTAAACCTATAATAGATGGTGTCATACACCACACAACTCAATTTCTTGTTCCAATATTTGGATACTCCATTTTACATGGAGTCATTTATGGAGTTAATTAATATTATTGCAATCATGTTAAAGAGATAAATTTCATTATACCCAGAAAAATATATTTGATACATAATGTTGAATCCCTAGATTGACCTAGACGGGTATCCTATGCAGTGATGGATGGTTATATTTTTTCTATTTGAGGGTCAACAAATTCCCCCAAAAGTGAGGTATTTCTTGAAAAAAATTAATTTAAATTTTATTTCAAAATTAATTGGTGTGGTATGATAAGTTATATTTCATTAGTCTTTACATAGTTGATCAAATCATTTTTCTAGTGTATAATTTCATTTTTACTATTAGAGGTATTTTATCCTAGATTCCCTTGAGGGTTTAGTGTATCTTCTTCAAAATTTTATTATTTTTTATTCTCATTTTTTGGATTCCACTTTTTCAATTTAAAGGATATTTATTTTCAATTACATATTCTTGGGATTAAGATATTTTTTATTTGATAGGATATTTTGGTTAGGTGGTTCCAAAGGCTCTTTTAAGATTGTTTGTAAATTATTCTTCATATAAATATCTTGACTGTAAGTCTTGAGTTGGGGAATGATTTTTTTAATTTTTCGAAATGTAAAAATAATTTAATTTATTATCCATGTATGGTATTTTTGGATGATTAATCTGTGGATTATTCCTGGTGAAATGGAAACTAAAATAGAAAGGTGAATATTTTTTTGGTCTCCATGTGACTGTGTTGTATGACATGGAACTATAATGCTATAAATGTTATCTATGATATATTTTTTCAACATGGAGTTTGATTTGGATGGTACATGATTTAGATGGGATTTATTATAGTTTCTATAGGGAATATATCTTATCATCAAGTTTCCTAATCTCTATTGGTTTGTTTTCTTGTTAGTTTTCATTTTAGTTCCCACTAAACTATAATATCATAATATTAAAAATAATAAAAATATATATTTGGTGTATGTTTTGAAAAAATGAATGAAAAATCAGTATATAGTTCATAATATTGATTTAAAATTTTAATTAGAATATTTCCCCAAAATTGAATTCAAAACCATTTATTAATTCATTCATTTTATAAAGGTCTTTAATAGGCTCATTGGTCAATTTCTGAAATTTCTGAGAGAGGATCACTGATGAGAAACTAACCCAAATAGAGCAATGAATATTTTGATGAAGTTTATAAAATTGTTTTCCAACCGAATATTGATAGTGGAAGAAAAATGAGTACACATGGTGGAAAATGAATAGGTTTCCACTCAAATTAATACAATGTCAAGGAAACAACATGTTTTGATGTAAAATCAATATAACTATGGTTTGAACTATTATTTCCCTAATTAACATGACTATAACCATCAATATTATTCAGTGGGATGGAATCCACAACCACAATGAAAACTAAATCCATGTTAAGGATTTTAGCTAATGTCATTAGGGTGTCAACATCAAAATCAAGGAATATCTCTCTCGATTAAAGAATACTATTTTGAAAATTATTTGCCTTATTTCATGATAAAAAATGGATTTTCACTCAAGTATTTCATATCCTGATCAAAGGCTCAAGGGGAATTCATCCGAAAATTAAAAAAAATATACTGGAAATGTCAATGAGTGATGTGAGGAATCTATAAATTCAAGTGTGGTAGATTTATACCCAACAAAATGATATGATAAGGGGAATTATTATAATAGATTTTCATGTAACAAGGAATGAAGAATTGAAATCCATTATCATAATGAGTGGAAAATGATCCAATATTGTGTTGAATAATTTTGAAGAAAGACTTAGGAAAAAGTTGTTAAAGAAAGGGATGCAGGGAAAGGCAAAAATGAAAAATAAAAACATTTTTAAGGTGTTAATTAGATAGTAATCCCCACAACCACACCAAATACCATTGAAGATTCTAGAGAGAAAAAGGAAAGAAATGTTTGATTAAAAAAATTAACTGTTTATATATCAATATTCCATTTTTTGAATCCATGGAAAGCATGCCCACCTATGAAATGTTTTTGTAATAATTGATGTCTAAAAAAAATATAAGAATTTGAAACCACGCCAATAATGGAAGAATGCTTAGATTTGTTAACATGAATTATACTCGAGAAGTAAAGTGATCCATATATTTTTTTCTATTCAAATTTATATGGAATCTAAATTTTTTTTCAAGGATTTGTTTCATTAAGGTGAATGTGTAAATGTTGATTCATACACAACATTGAAATTCATCATATTGAGAGAGATGAATCCTACTCTAGTTATGATTGAAATAGAATATATAATAGTGATAAATACTTTCATTTTACTAGAAGATACCATTATCATGGTAGGAAAGTTATACTTTCTTATAGAATTCCTTATGATGATCATGTATGAGTAAAAAACAATTATAATATGGGCAAGACCATTCTAGGAGACAGGAAGGTAACTTATATATATTCAATGTGGGGATTTAAGCTTAAGAGTTGGTAAATAATTAATTATGTTCAACTTATTAATGGGATATAAAAAATCTACATGATAAAGGTGATGATTATAGAGAATATAGATTTATGGGAGTTGAGGATTTTGATTTCTTAGGGAAGAAAGTGAGGTAGCTGCTATAAATAAGAAATAAGACTATGAAAAATAGGAATTTAATTACATAAGATTTCTAGAAATAGCAGTAGATAGTGGAGGTACTACATTCCATGAATCAATTAAGGAAGATAACATGATTTATATGTAAATGAACATGTAAAGACCCAGACCACAGTAGTCCCGAGCTAATGGTTACATTATTTCATTCATGCTAGATACACATGATCTTATCCCAAAGGACAGAATGGTATAATAATCTTGATAAACTTGATAAATACATGAGTCTAATATTAAATTTGAAAACATAAATTAAAACATAGTGAAGGTAAATATGTTTCAACCTTATACTCAATCAAGGTTTCCTTCTTCATATCCTTGGGAAGGGAAAAAATTATGGTGAACTCAAATGCTCAATAAGGGTTCTGTATAGTTAAAGTTATCATGAATAATTAAAGAGTTATCAATATTGAAATTTAAGGATCTAAAAATATAATTAATTTAATTTATAGCATCAGTACCATGATTTTATAAGGAATAATTAATATAGAAAATTAAACAACTGAATACACATTCCATTCAATCAGTAACTTGAGAACAAATAAATCATCGATAATATAACTGTAATAATAACATGGATAATAATAAATAAATTTTAAATGAATTAAATTTTTAATATTATACATCATGATCTCAGACATCATGATATATATACCTTCAAAACCCTTCATAAATATAGTTGAAATTATGTTTATAGAGTAGAAACCCATTTAATACTAGCTATTAATTCATCATGGGGCAATATTATTCTAATCCCCACTAATGAAAAAATTTCCGATGCATTATTTATTTATATAATGATCTATTGAATTAATGAAAAAAATGTATTATCAATAACAAACATTAATGAATAAATAGTATGAATTATCAATAATTCTATAGTTGATCAGATAACATTGAATGTAAAACACCATATGTAAAAATTATAAATGGTTTTAACAGTAATGATATCCATGATAAAATGTAATTTTTATTTAATAGAAATGTAATTTCCAATTATCATGAGAAAGTTAATGTTTAAAGGGAAAGATAATGAATACAAAATTAATCTAGAAATTGAATATCAACAAATTCACTGGTCAAATAGATCATAAATCTTCCTGATAAATAATAATGATGGTGTAATTACAACTTATCCCTAATGGATTAAATTTAATATAAACGATTATCATCATTTATTAATAGAAACAACATAAAATTATCATTGAAGTATTATTGAGAGAAATACTATTAATACATCGAGAATCAACATAAAAAACTAAAAATTTAATGGATTAGGAAAAAATACCTTTGAAAATAAACTTTTAACATTTTAATGTAATTATTAATAAAATCATCGGTTGTTATAGTAGTAAATTCCATTCAATCCATGTATGTTAATGAAAAGTTTCCATTCACATTATTGTAAGAAAAACCAAAATGTACCTTTTTTGAAAATGATAAAATGATTATTTTTAAATACTTTTTTAAAAAATTCTATCATGGATAAAAATTTATTAAAAAAATGAATTTATAATGTTAAAACTATTCATGAAAACATTTCTAAGAAACATGAATTTTGAATGAAAAATATTTCTGACTGAATAGAGTAATAAAGTCAGATTTTCAGAAAAATAATTTATATATGATTTTATTAATAAATAGAGGAAAAATGTCAATATGACATGAAAATATAGTCAATAAATACTTTTTATGAAAATTAAATAGGTTTATTATATAATGATTAAATAATATCTTATAATGTAAATTCAATCTTGAACAATCTTGATTAACATGAGATTGTAAAATAAAACCATAAAATTATTATATTGTAGATATGAGAATAAATAAATGAATTAATAATGTGTATTAAATGTAATTACACATAAAATGGGTGTAAATACAATAAAAATAATCAAATTTAATTACACAAATATTCATAAAATATCAAAGGCAAATATCAAATAATAAAACCCAATAAAATGAAATTGAGTTATGGAATTCCTTAACACATTGTAACATTCATTTAAAATCCCATTTGGTGAGATAATTAATACATGATCTTAAAATACAATTAAATATTTTTTATTAGAGATATTACATATAAAATGGTGATTATATGCACTATATAAAAGAAATTATGAGTACAACATTACAATATAACTCAATGAAATAAAATTGAGTCAAAATCTCTTACACAAAACATAACATTAGAGGGAAATTAATTAATCTCATTTATAATTGAGTTAGTCTTGTTATTAAATTATAAAATAACCAAATTCATATTTATTATATTATATTTTATCCTAATATAACATCTGTTCCCATGTTTGTTAATAATATTTCATTATTAGCATTGTTTCGGGTGTTAATTTCCTCATTTTATCATGCATGTTTTATTATGAAACTTCATTTTATATGGAATATTATTTGTTTAAATCATTTTAAGATTGAAATAAATTTCTTA
Organism: Viscum album; assembly: GCA_963277665.1. Lineage (NCBI taxonomy): Eukaryota > Viridiplantae > Streptophyta > Magnoliopsida > Santalales > Viscaceae > Viscum > Viscum album. The sequence continues at coordinate 1,946,075,141 of OY728160.1, forward strand.
TATATCAAACACACCCTATAATGATTTAATTTTAAATATGGAAAATGAATCCCATTGCTTTATGGAGATGTAATATCATATATACGCTTAAGCGATGATATCATTCCATTAATGGGTGAATGTGTAAGGAATTGGAAATATAATAATTTTAAAGAATCAATATCACATTATATTTATCTTATATATTTATTATTTTAATAATTATTACTATTCATGTTATTTGGTGATGGAAAAAACAAATTACATTGGTTCATAATGTGGTATTAATCCGTATACATGTGTGATGGATTTATTTCACATTTGATGAATGTATCAATAGATAAGTATTATTACATAAACATAATAACATATAAATAATTGAGGAATAATTGTGTTAGTATATTGTAATTTGTAATACATAATTTATGGGGGGGAAAGAAGAAATAAAAATAAGGTACATAGTGACGACACTTTACTACACTAAGAAGATCCTCCATTAGATCATTTGTTAAAAACCCGTGTTTTTTTCAATTTGGAATACCATAAGTCCTATAATGAGTTTAAAGGAGTTGGTGATATATATCTTTAGGTTTTTTTCATGAAAATTTACTTTATAATATTGAATAATTGATTTGGGTAGTAAACATATATAATTGTGGAGGAGTGACATTTTTGTAAATAATCATAATTATTCAATAGTGGGAAGTCACACTCAACCCAAGTGACTCCAAAACTGATAAATAATCGATTTAATGGAAGATATGATCAATATAAACCTCTAAAACATTAATATAATAATTTTTTAAACATGTTATTCCTTATCCTCTAAGATAACCAACTTTAACAGTTATATTTTACACCTTAGTAACTGGCTTTTTTAGCATTGGTAATTTATCATTTATTCTAAAAATGAAATTAGAATTCATGTATTATATTGACTAAATAATTCTTAATATAAAATCCAATTTATCATATAACAATTCAATGTGGTTGGGAAAATCAATGTTACCACAAGTACATATAACGTGTAAAACCCTATTTTAACCTTAATTATGATATATAAATTTTACTATCTATACTAATAATTAAAAAAAATTCATTGAAAATATTATATATAATTTATTATGATGATTCAGAATATAGAATCCATTTTTTGAAATTAAATTCACATAATATTTTAATTATATTTTAAATATAATCTTGCAAATCATGTTGAAAAATTGATTTTCATAAAAAGTATTTTTCATGCATAAAATGAACTTACATTAACTATATGAATTGTGATAAGAATTTTATGGATTTAGATTCTTATAGTTATACAGAAAAATTATTCTACAATATTATTTTTGAATCGAAAAACATAAACACAATAACCTTCACCATTGGACTTTAATTGGTCATAGAGTTAACATTAAAAAAACATCTTTGACTTTGATAATTTTGAGGCTACCACATTCAAGACAAAGAAATATAAATGGATGTATAAGATGGTATTTATTTTTCTTCATTGCACTAGTCAATATTAAATGAAACCATATTTCACTATAGACTTTTTCCACACTTAAAATATTTTCCTATTCCATTGTTACATTCCTTTGTGTGTCTCCTTACACATTTTTTATAATAATAAAATTAATAATTCTTTCCTCCATGATCTCCCCCACATGAGCTATTAGTGGACTCCATCCTTCTCTTCATTGGTGTGTCTGAGGGTAGGTGATGGTGTATGATTTTATTCATATATCATGCCAGCTTATTAGGCATAATCATGATAACATTCACTCCAATAATCATCTATATTAATTGCTCATAATCACGACATTGATCAACATATTAAATTTTAAAATGTTTCCATATGGTTTCATCCAATAAATAAAACCAAAAAATAGTGTGATAAATAATGATCATATTGGGAAATCCATGTAGTCATTTATATGATTTATATGTCATGAAACCTAATTTTCAATCCATAACACATTATGTTTAACCCATGTCATTCTTTGACATCATCTATTAAAATCCATTATGAAATTTTATACAGAAATTTTGAATTTTACCAATTATACAACCCAAGAGTGTCAAACCAAGTGTGAAGTAGAAATTATTTTCACACACCAGGTGATGATAGAATAAAATCCTAATGAGATATTTTTAGATTAATTAACCATAGGTTCAAATGTTCCAAAACCACATCCACTTGTAGTGTACATACAATTATGAATTACAAGGGGAAACCACAACATCTCTTCCATAACAAAACTATATAATGTTATACATATTATAGAAGCCTATAATAGGAATATGTTCCCTAATATATATTTTAATAAATATAGTTCCCTTTACTCCAGCAAAACTTTCGTTGATACTAACTTGAAAGAACATGACCTCGGAAGCTGAAAGGTAGTGGTTAATTTATTGCACTTGGGCTAGATATAAGAAATCAAATCCCAAAGGACTAAATGGTTTAGTAGTATTGGTAAACTAGAAACATACTTGAGTCTCAAATTTAATTTGAAAAGTTAAATTAATACCTATTTAATGTAAATATTTTGTATCGTTGAATTCATTAAAAGATTTCTTCTTCATATCCAAATTAAGAGAGAAAAAAAGAGTGGGATAAAATTATAAATATGGGTTATGTATAGTGGAATATATCATGAATCAATAATGATAATTAATATGTAATGGTATGTAATTGAACACAAATTCTATATAATCGGTAACAAGATTATCATGATTAGATAAGTTATAATCAATAAATAAATGTAAATAACTAAACACAAATTCCATTTAATTAGTAACATGACCGTAAAATGTATCTAGAGATAATTTCAATGTAATAATCTCATTGATAATAATAACTAAATTCTTAATGTACTAAATTCATAATATCTGAAATCATGGTCTCATACATAATGATCAATATACCATCAATACCATTCATCATGATAGATTAAAACTATAAGAGGCTATACAAAAAACATATTTAATGATTTCTTACTAATTCACCTCACGAGGATATCAATACATCAGGTAGAAATATAATTCTTCCCCCACCCATCACCTAATGACCTACAAATTCCTTATATATTGAATGATCGATTTAATTCATGAACAAAATTCCATATTTACAAATATTTGTATTCCATATGGAATACATCTTATCAATAATTCCCAATTAAATCAGATAACATTCAAAGTGAAGAATATAACGGATAAATGATATATGGTTTAATAAATAATATTATCTATGATTTAAATAATATTTATATTTTTTGAGAAATGTGATTTAAAATTATCAAAGAAAATTGAATATTTCAAGGGAAAGTTAATGACTACAAAATTAATGTATAAAGTGAATATAAATACATCCCATAGTAAAATGAATCATAAAACATGTAGGTAAAGAATAATTATGATGTCATTAAAACACATCGTGATTGGAATATATGTAAAATAAAGGGTTATTTTCATTGAAGAATATAAATACCATAAAAATATTTTTAAAACGTTCATGATGAGAATACAAATTTCACTTTGTAAATAATTTTTCAAAAATAAAATATTATAAAATATTAGTAAAAAAATTACATTGAAAAATATTCTAAACATTTAAATGAATATTTAAATCAGTGAGTGGTAATTATGGCAAGAAATTTCATCCAGGCTAAGTAGGTTAATGTAATGATTGCATTCACATTTTTTATAGATAATGTCATACAGTACCTTATTTTTAAAATGATAGGAATAATCCTTTTAAAAAAATTTACAAAATTAAATAATGGATAAATTGAATTTAAAATTCATTGGATAATATTAAAATCATTAATTAAAACATTTTTTGAAAAAACAGAATTAAAAAAAAATCGGCTTAAGAGAGTAATAATATTTGATTTTCTCAAAAATGTATTCTCAATTATTTTTTTAACAGAGGGAGAAAAACATACCATTAAATTAATATTTCATTAATAACTATAATATAATAAAATGGAAAGGGTTTATCAAAAAAATATCAAATAATTGTTTTTAATGGAAAATGAAGCTTGAACAATCTCGATAAAAATGAGATTGTGAAATAAAGCATTATAAAGATCATGATGTCTAACAGATAATTAATCAACGAATTGATTATGTGTATAAAATTTAAATTCATATAAAATAAATTTTAAATAATTTATTAAATAATAAAATATCACTACACACATAATCTTAGAAAAAAAGACAATAAAGGAGTAATATAATCTAATAAAAATAAATTAAGTTGTGAAATTCATCACCACTTTGCAACATTCATGTAAAATAATTTTGGGTGAAATAATTAAAATTAAAACATAAAATACCATGAAAAATGAAGTATTTTTTATATGACATGTAAATGGGGAATTATATATTCAATAAAAAATAAACTAGGTGCATTACATTACAGCGTGCCTTAGGGAAAGAAAATGGACATAAAATCCCATAACTCCGGATTCCCTTTAGTTGAACAGGCTTTAACCTCATATATAATGATTTTAAGAATTATATTAATTTATATAATAACTATATAAATATTTTTAAAATCATATATTATCCTATAATAATATCTTACCACACGTTGGTTAATAATATTTCATTAATAACATTGTTTCAGGTGTAAATTGACTCATTTTCTCATGTGTATTTTATAATGAATGTTACTATCATTTTTTATAGGATATTGTTACACAATTCATCTAATTATATTATTTATTTGAATATAATATTTAATAATTATTTAAAAATAGGACTATTTCTGAATGATTCACATTATAAATTAATCGCATTGCTTCGTGGATACAGTAGGTCGTACATTTGTACGAGCGATAACGTCAATCCCTTAATTTGTTAATGGGTAAGGAAGTACATATTATATTTAATTTATTGAAAAAATTTATTTCATATGTATCATATATATTATTTATTAATATTATTATTAAAATCCATGTGATTTAGTGATGGGAACAAAATTACAACGGTTCGTTTGGCAGGAGAGTAACATAAGATTCATCTCAACCAGGTATACTTTTTCAGATGACGTCAAAGATGATCACTGATCCATCTAAGTCGTCGGACCCACGAAGGATCGATAGGTACTAACCCCCGCAGAAGACCCACACAGGATCGGGCTCACACAGAACCTGTAGGCAGTGGCTTACACAGAACCGGTAGGCAGTGGCTCACACAGAACCGGTAGTAGGACCCACACAGGATCGGGCACTGATCCGCGTAGGATCGCTGAGTGCAGTAGTCGACGCAGTCCACTGAGGTCCCTGCACAGTCGTCGCCGCAGTCCACGAAGGATCTCTGCTCTGCCGTCGTTGCAGTCCACGGAGGATCTCTGCTCTGCCGTCGTCGCAGTCCACGGAGGATCTCTGCTCTGCCGTCGTCGCAGTCCACGGAGGATCTCTGCTCTGTCGTCGAGGTCACAGCCAGCGCTAGGGTTCCCGCACAAAGCGAGCTCGTTTAGGAGGGTCCGCTCCACGAGCCGAGAGGCTGATACATCAACTGACACGTAGTCCGAAGTTGATGTATAGAAAAGTTCCGTATCGACAACAGGATCTCAACGCAACCGACGGCGCGTCAATCGGACGCCCGGTCTGAGAGTTATTGGCATTTTCGTCCCAGGGGCCCGGTTGGTTCTTAGGGCAAAACCAACCCGACCGTACTCCGCCTGTATCCGATCCTCGGGAGGAGTATGCCAAAAGTTCCGTCTCACTTAGAGGAAACTACCACAGCTGACGGTACGTCGTTCGGACGTCCGTAGCTCAAGTTATGAGCGTTTCCGCTCCGAGGGCCCGGTTGGTTTCGCGTACGAACCAACCCGGCCGAACCCAAAGTCTTCCGAAACCTTGAGTATAATATACCGAAACGACCGTCTCGATCCAAGGATCGCGTAGCCGCTGACGGTTCGTCAATCGGAGGTCCCAGGCCCAAGATATGGGCGAAAGACCGAAGAGGGCCCGAAAAGGGGTTCTGGGCCCGGGGCGACCCGGCCCGAACCCCCCCCTGGGGTCGGCCGAACCGGGTCGGCCCGAACCGGGTCGGCCCGACCCGGCCCGAACCGGCTCGGCCGGGTCCGGTCCGGCCTGGGCGCGGCCCGGCCGACCGGACCGGCCGGCTCGGCCTCAGCCGAGCGGCCGAGGGAGCCGCCGCCGCCGCGGGTTGAACCCGCGGCTTGAGGGAACCGCGGCCCCGCGGGGGGCCGCCTGTCACGCGGACGCGGTCGGGCCGCCACGTCCGTCCCGGTTCCGCGCGGCCGCGGAACCGGCCGCCGTTGCCGCCGCGGCTTCAGCCGCGGCGGGCTTCCTCCACGGCGGCGCGCCGGCCGCCGCCGCCTCCGGTCGCCGGCGCCGCCGCGCCGGCGACCCGCGCCGCCGCCGCCTTCTGCGGGCCGCCGGGGATGCTCCGGTGGCCCGATTTCTTTCCCGTCTGCGCCGTTGCCCCTCCCGGATGCCGACCTTCACTGCGGGATCGACGGATCGCCCCTGCCGCGCGGTTCGTCGTCGTCCGCCATATCCGCACAACAAAAAATAGATCGGCGGAGGGTTGCCGGGTCTTGTTCGTTAGACCCGCACCCTCCGCGTTAGTCATAATCCACGGGAGGAACAAGAAAACGATCAATAACAACTTTAAATGTTAAAATTGTTCGAAGATCAAGTTCTTTACCTTTAAAGAAATAAAATCACGGGAAAGGAAAATATTCCAATCAACCCTTACCTTGTCGTCGTCGTCGGACGAGGGGTCGTCGCGGAATCGCCCGTCGCGGAGGAAGGAGATCGTCGCGTCGTCGCGGAATCGCTCGTCGCGTCGCCAATCTCCGGATCAAGATCAACGGATTTAATTAGTTAAATCCGTTGTTATTGAAATTAAAAAAAGGGAGAAGAAAAGATCCAATTCTCACTTTAGTTGCCGAACGAGGATCGGCCGCGGAAGAAGAGGCGTCGCCGAAGAATGTCGCGGGTAGATCTCGTCGACGTCGCAGATCTTGGTGTGCGTCGTCGAATTCCGGTCGTCGGCGTTCTTCGCGTTCTTCGCGTTCTTCGCGTTCTTCGCGTTCTTCGTGGAGAGGGTGGAGGAACGAAGATTCTTTCAAATCCTTTCCAAGGATTTTTGGGTTGGTCTTATTTTATAAACATGCCAACACACGAAACCGGTTAAGAAACGATCCATCAATTCGTTGAATTAATTCAACGAAAGAAACGACCCATTTAATTCACGAAAAAAACAGTCCATTTAATTCACAAAATAAACCGCCCAATTAAATGGTCTGTTAAGAATTAAAGAAAACGCGTCGGTTGACTTTTCAGTTACTTTGACGGGTTTTCGCGGGTGCGTTACTTAGCGAAAGAAACGGCGGGGCTCGTGCGGGTCCCACCGCACAAATATCCTACCAAGGGGTAGGATATTTCTGGATAGCATCCTATCCAGTTCAACTCAGTTCAAGCCGCCTTTAAGTGACTTTAAGTGGCTTCCAAGCAGTTTAAGTGAAATAAAATAAAGTTGTCGCACAAACTTTATTTTATTTCTGACTTAAAGCCGCAAAATTTAAAAACCACGTCTGAGCAAACGCAACTCCGGAAGAGGCGTTTCGAAGCAAATACCGGCGCTGCGATTTCATCGGTGCCCTCAGAATTCGATTCCGGGCACCGGTTCAAAAGATAGAAAAACCCGCTCGTCCGTTCACTGAACGTACCCGAGCCAAACTTCGGAAATTGATTCCGGGCACACCGGGCCTCGGAATCAGGTGCCGTCTGAAGCTGCGCTCTTGTAAAATTCCAAAGAAAATTTAGAAAAAAAAAATTTCCTTGAAATTTGCGGGTCTTTACATTACTCCCACCTCAGGGCTTTACGTCCCCGTAAAGATACATCAAAACTAGGGGAACAAATGGGGGTACTGAGCACGCATCTGAGCCTCCCGCTCCCAAGTGCTCTCCTGGAGGTTCCCGTGCTGCCATCTGATGCGCACAAGAGGAATCGACCGCCCACGTAGGACCCGCTCCTGTCGATCCTCGATCTCCACTGGGACCTCCGCAAAAGTCGCCCCATCGTCCACGTCCAGCTCCCCAAAGTCGATGATGTGCGTCGGGTCGTGCACGTATCTCCTCAGCTGAGACACGTGGAAGACGTCGTGCACCCGGTGCAATTGAGGTGGTAGAGCCAGGCGATAAGCCACCTCTCCTATCCTGCTGAGGACCTGGAAAGGCCCGATGAAGCGTGGAGACAACTTGCCGCCTCGGCCAAATCTCCGTAAACCACGTCGAGGTGAGACACGCAAAAAGACGTGGTCGCCATCCTCGAACTCCAGTGGCCTCCGCCTCCTGTCAGCATATGACTTCTGCCGGCTCTGAGCTGTCCTCATCCTCTCCTGGATGATCTGGACCTTCTCTGTCGTGGCTCGGACCATCTCTGGTCCCACGAGTGCTGACTCCCCAGGGTCTGTCCAGCACAACGGTGATCTGCAGGGTCTGCCGTACAACGCCTCGTATGGTGCCATCCCGATGGTGGAGTGGTAGCTGTTGTTGTACGCGAACTCCACCAAGGGTAGGTGGTCCTCCCAGCTGCGACCAAAGTCGAGGACACATGCACGGAGCATGTCCTCGAGTGTCTGTATGGTCCTCTCCATCTGACCATCCGTCTGAGGGTGGAAGGCTGTGCTCAGATGGAGCCGCGTCCCGAACGCCTCCTGCAACCCCTTCCAGAGCCGGGAAGTGAAACGAGCATCTCGATCGGAGACGATAGATGATGGCACACCGTGAAGCCGTACGATCTCCTGGACGTAAAGACGTCCCAAGCTCTCCACTGAGCCCTGCTCTCTGATGGGTAAGAAGTGTGCCGACTTGGTGAGTCGGTCGACAATCACCCAAATGGAGTCGTGACCTCTGGAAGTGCGTGGAAGTCCAGTCACGAAGTCCATAGATATGCCGTCCCACTTCCACTCCAGGACCTCCAAGGGCTGTACCAAGCCTGCTGGTACCTGATGCTCTGCCTTCACCTGCTGGCAGGTGAGGCATCGTGAAACGAACTCTGCCACAGCTTTCTTCATGCCCGGCCACCAGTGCTGTCGTCTGAGATCCTGGTACATTTTCGCCACTCCGGGATGCACCGCCATGGGAGAAGTGTGAAACTCTCTCAGCACCTCCTCTCGTAAAGCAACTGGTACGAAGGTACGCCCTCTGAAAAGGATGTCGTGCTCTGCTCCAAGGGAGAAACCATCAGGCGCCTGACCTGAGGATATCAGTGCACGCCGGGTCTCACAGTCAGCGTCCCCACGCTGAGCCTCTCTGACCCGCTGTAGAAGTGGAGGAGAGACTGTGAGAGACTGAAGAAAGGCTGCTCCGTCTCTATCCACGAAGGATATCTGCAAGGAGGCTAGCTGCTCCGTCGCCTCCTCAAGTAGCTGAATGCCCGTCCTCCTGCTGAGGGCATCGGCTACCACGTTCCCCTTCCCAGGAGTATATACTATCTCAAAGTCATAGTCCTGGAGGAACTCAAGCCATCTCCGCTGTCTCAGGTTCAGGTCCTTCTGAGAGAAGATATACCTGAGACTCTGGTGGTCAGAAAAGACTGTGAAGCGCTCGCCCATCAGATAGTGCCGCCACGTCTTCAGAGCGAAGACCACTGCTGCTAACTCCAGGTCATGAGTGGCGTAGTTCTGCTCATGCGGCCTCAACTGACGTGATCCGTAGGCGATCACGGCCCGCTCCTGCATCAGGACGCACCCGAGTCCAGTCCCTGATGCATCGCAGTAAACTACGTACCCAACTCCCTCCTCAGGCAACCTCAAGATAGGTGCGCTGGTCAATCTCTGTCTCAGCTCCTGGAAGCTCTGCTGACATCTGTCTGACCACACAAAGGGTTTCCCCTTCTTCGTCAACGCTGAGAGTGGTGCTGCAACTCTGGAGAAGTCTGGCACGAATCTCCGATAATATCCCGCTAGGCCCAAGAAGCTCCGCACCTCTGTCACGCTCCTGGGTGGCTCCCAAGCTAGAACTGCCTCGATCTTCGCGGGATCCACTGCAACTCCCGCCTCAGAAATGACGTGCCCCAAGAAATGGACCTCACGTAACCAGAACTGGCATTTTGAGAGCTTGCCATAAAGCTGGTGCTCTCGGAGCGTGTCTAGCACAACTCGCAGGTGGTAGGCATGCTCCTCCTCAGTCGTCGAGTATACCAAAATGTCGTCAATGAAGACCACGACAAATCGGTCGAGGTATGGCTGGAAGATCCTGTTCATGAGGCTCATGAACACTGCTGGAGCATTGGTTACGCCGAATGGCATAACCAAGAACTCATAATGGCCATACCGACACCTGAAGGCCGTCTTCTGCACGTCCTCGTCTCGAACTCTGAGCTGATGATAGCCTGACCGGAGGTCTATCTTCGAGAACCACCGCGCTCCCTTGAGCTGATCGAAGAGGTCATCAATCCGTGGCAGCGGATACTTGTGCCTCACTGTCACCTGGTTCAGGCGACGATAGTCGACACATAGTCGCAAGCTCCCGTCCGCCTTCTTGGCGAACAAAATCGGGGAAGCCCAGGGTGAAACACTGGGTCGGATAAACCCCTTTCTCTGCAAGTCCTCCAACTGTACCCGCAGCTCTCGAAGCTCGGCGGGGGACATCCGATATGCTGGAGTAGATATCGGGGCTGTCCCGGGGTACAAGTCGATGTAAAAGTCTACCTCTCTACGAGGAGGTAGCCCTGGAACGTCGTCGGGAAAGACGTCCACGTACTGGTCCACCACTGCAGGAAAAGCCGGACTCCGCACATCCACTTCTCCTAGGATGAGGCTAGCCAACTGATGAGAGATGGGCTGCACTCTCCTCCGCGGAAGTCCATCCTGTGCTGCAAAGGTTCCCTTCTCGCCGGTGAAGGTAAACCTGCTCCCGTCGGTACGAACACATCGCACCTTGCGCCTAAAACAGTCGATCTGGGCATGAACCGTGGATAGCCAATCCATGCCCAAGATGACGTCGTAAGGCCTCGACGCCGCTACAAGGAGATCCCAGCCGAAGCTCTCGCCTCCTAGAGTAAGCTCACACTGCCGGCACCAGTGCGTAATCGTCGAGTCTGCTCCCGTAGGAGTCTCTAGCCGTAAGGATCGAGCCAACGGATCAGTCGGAATCTCCGAGCTCCGAACAAGGGCAGAGGCTATGAAAGAGTGACTCGCTCCTGTGTCTATAAGTACTGCAGCAAGGGTGGAATAGACACAGATCGTACCTCGAATCATCTCTGGCAAGTCGGGGTCGTAGGCCTCCACTGCCTGGAGCTGGGCCTGTCCCTGCCCGCCAGCTCCATGTGGTCGAGGTGGCCCTCCTGGTGGTGGTGGGGGTAGAGCCTGGAAGCGTCGCCCACCACCCGCTGCTCGGCCAGCTCCTCTGCCTCGTCCGCCTCCTCCCTGCGGACCGCCACGGTCGACCCTCTGCCTCTGCCTGGGTGGCCCCTCCACCGTCTGCTGCTCCTCTGATCGGCGAGTCGGGCAGTCACGAGCCATGTGACCCTGCCCGCCGCAAGAGTAGCACAGCCTGCCTCTCGAAAGGCTGGCACTCCGCTGTGTGCCTCGTACTGCTGAGCCGGTGTCCTGAGGCCGTCTGCGTGGGGGTCTGGTCTGCCTGGACCCGTGAGTCATCCGTCGGCTACCTGCTGCCGAAGACTCAGCTACCTGCCGCCCTGCGCTAGGTCTCGCCGCTGAAGAAGGCTCTGCCAGGAAGCTCTCGATCAGGAGGGCTCGCTCCAGCACTCCCGCCTGGGTCGGAATGCTGAGGGAGATCAGCGACGCCCGAATCTCCTGTCGCAAGCCCTGCTCGAAGGTCCGGGCCCGGAAGAAGGGGTCCCGTACCATGTCGGTCGAGTAGCGAGATAGGTCCGTGAACCTCGCCGCGTACTGAGCGACCGTCATGCTGCCCTGGCGCAGCTGGAGAAGCTCCTGGATGCGCACCGCTCGGAGGGTGGCCGGGACGAACTCAGAGCGGAAGAGGCTCTCGAAGTCCGCCCAGAGCAAGGATGCCTCATCGTGAACCTGGAGCATCAGGCTCCACCATCGTCCTGCCGCCGCCTGCAGGAGGCTCGCTGCGAGAATCACCATGAGATCCGCTGGTGTCCTCACTAGCCTAAAGATCCGTACCACCGCCTCTAGCCAGTCCTCGGCGGCCTGGGGGTCCGCCTCACCGCGAAACCTGGGCGGTCGCTGGCTCTGAAACTCATGCAGTGCCCTGAGGCGACGTGCATCGTCAGCGTCTGGTACTGGAAGCATCGGTGGCTCGGCGGGTAAGGCTACCGCCGGTGCCACTGCTGGCAAAGGGCCCTGCACCGAGGCCTCGTCGCTCGGTGGGCTGCCGTCGCGCCCTACACTCGGAACCCTAGCTGGCTGTCGTCGCGGGGCCATCCTGAAAAGGAGAACAAGAGCACCACAGTCAGAACAGTATACCTGGTGAGCTGGCACAAGTAATCACAAGGGAAACTTGAGACTTTCATAAAGCAGATCAGTATACCCGGTGAGCTGACACAAGCAATCACAAAGAAAACTTGAAACACACACGCAATCAATGTTTTCATGCATTAAGTCGGAAATCAGGAGTCAGGGTCCTGGTGTACGGATACGTCGGCCGCCGCACCAACACTGGGCTCCCTGAACTGATAACCACACTCAATACACTAAACACTATTGCTTCACATAGAAAGAAAGGACGATCAGAGTCCGCGGTAGAACCGACCTCCCTCTGATACCAATTTGTCACGACCCGTCCTCGGGGCCCGTGCCGTGACTACCCCAAGCCCGCCTTCCATAGGCCAGGGGCTGGCGACTAGCACCAAGGCGTAAAATCCCAGTAAACAGGGAAGGCATTGCCTTTACAAGTAACAACCACACAGAGTCAGCAAGCGGAAAGTAAAGTGCAGAAAAGAAAAGGGGCCGGAAATACAAGCCCAACTGTAAAGTACAACTGAAAAGTAAAGTACAGCAACTGAAGAAAAGACGGCGGCCTCGTGTCGTCCACTGGCAATCCCACCTGAAGGGTGGGTACAGATAGCCTCCAAGCTCCTCGGGTCCCACGTCCGCTCCGAGTACGTACCGCCCAGTGGTCCACCTCCAGGTACCGTCCTGCTCCACGCCCCAACCGTGATCAGCGCTGTCCGTCGTCTGCAACCAACACAACAAGGTGCGGGCATAGCCCGTGCAGGGGTGAGTACAAGCTACTCAGTAAGGACCCCGAGACCCCCGAAGGTCTCCCGAAATCCACAAAGGATATAGCACAAAAGAAAGATGCAATCACGAAGTAACATCTGACTTGACTTAGGTATATGCCCATACATATACCTAAGTCCCCACTTCTAGCTCTGCTCACGAGCTCAAGAACAACTCAATCCACATAGGAAAGCAAGACTCAAATCCACAAAGGAGAGTAAACAGTAAATCCACAAATGATAGTTCAACACAATCCACAAAGGAGAGTAACATAAGATTCAGCTCAACCAGGTATACTTTTTCAGATGACGTCAAAGATGATCACTGATCCATCTAAGTCGTCGGACCCACGAAGGATCGATAGGTACTAACCCCCGCAGAAGACCCACACAGGATCGGGCTCACACAGAACCTGTAGGCAGTGGCTCACACAGAACCGGTAGGCAGTGGCTCACACAGAACCGGTAGTAGGACCCACACAGGATCGGGCACTGATCCACGTAGGATCGCTGAGTGCAGTAGTCGACGCAGTCCACTGAGGTCCCTGCACAGTCGTCGCCGCAGTCCACGAAGGATCTCTGCTCTGCCGTCGTCGCAGTCCACGGAGGATCTCTGCTCTGCCGTCGTCGCAGTCCACGGAGGATCTCTGCTCTGCCGTCGTCGCAGTCCACGGAGGATCTCTGCTCTGTCGTCGAGGTCACAGCCAGTGCTAGGGTTCCCGCACAAAGCGAGCTCGTTTAGGAGGGTCCGCTCCACGAGCCGAGAGGCTGATACATCAACTGACACGTAGTCCGAAGTTGATGTATCCAAAAGTTCCGTATCGACAACAGGATCTCAACGCAACCGACGGCGCGTCAATCGGACGCCCGGTCTGAGAGTTATTGGCATTTTCGTCCCAGGGGCCCGGTTGGTTCTTAGGGCAAAACCAACCCGACCGTACTCCGCCTGTATCCGATCCTCGGGCGGAGTATGCCAAAAGTTCCGTCTCACTTAGAGTAAACTACCACAGCTGACGGTACGTCGTTCGGACGTCCGTAGCTCAAGTTATGAGCGTTTCCGCTCCGAGGGCCCGGTTGGTTTCGCGTACGAACCAACCCGGCCGAACCCAAAGTCTTCCGAAACCTTGAGTATAATATACCGAAACGACCGTCTCGATCCAAGGATCGCGTAGCCGCTGACGGTTCGTCAATCGGAGGTCCCAGGCCCAAGATATGGGCGAAAGACCGAAGAGGGCCCGAAACGGGGGTTCTGGGCCCGGGGCGACCCGGCCCGAACCCCCCCTGGGGTCGGCCGCACCGGGTCGGCCCGAACCGGGTCGGCCCGACCCGGCCCGAACCGGCTCGGCCGGGTCCGGTCCGGCCTGGGCGCGGCCCGGCCGACCGGACCGGCCGGCTCGGCCTCGGCCGAGCGGCCGAGGGAGCCGCCGCCGCCGCGGGTTGAACCCGCGGCTTGAGGGAACCGCGGCCCCGCGGGGGGCCGCCTGTCACGCGGACGCGGCCGGGCCGCCGCGTCCGTCCCGGTTCCGCGCGGTCGCGGAACCGGCCGCCGTTGCCGCCGCGGCTTCAGCCCCGGCGGGCTTCCTCAACGGCGGCGCGCCGGCCGCCGCCGCCTCCGGTCGCCGGCGCCGCCGCGCCGGCGACCCGCGCCGCCGCCGCCTTCTGCGGGCCGCCGGGGATGCTCCGGTGGCCCGATTTCTTTTCCGTCTGCGCCGTTGCCCCTCCCGGATGCCGACCTTCACTGCGGGATCGACGGATCGCCCCTGCCACGCGGTTCGTCGTCGTCCGCCATATCCGCACAACAAAAAATAGATCGGCGGAGGGTTGCCGGGTCTTGTTCGTTAGACCCGCACCCTCCGCGTTAGTCATAATCCACGGGAGGAACAAGAAAACGATCAATAACAACTTTAAATGTTATAATTGTTCGAAGATCAAGTTCTTTACCTTTAAAGAAATAAAATCACGGGAAAGGAAAATATTCCAATCAACCCTTACCTTGTCGTCGTTGTCGGACGAGGGGTCGTCGCGGAATCGCTCGTCGCGGAGGAAGGAGATCGTCGCGTCGTCGCGGAATCGCTCGTCGCGTCGCCAATCTCCGGATCAAGATCAACGGATTTAATTAGTTAAATCCGTTGTTATTGAAATTAAAAAAAGGGAGAAGAAAAGATCCAATTCTCACTTTAGTTGCCGAACGAGGATCGGCCGCGGAAGAAGAGGCGTCGCCGAAGAATGTCGCGGGTAGATCTCGTCGACGTCGCAGATCTTGGTGTGCGTCGTCGAATTCCGGTCGCCGGCGTTCTTCGCGTTCTTCGCGTTCTTCGCGTTCTTCGCGGAGAGGGTGGAGGAACGAAGATTCTTTCAAATCCTTTCCAAGGATTTTTGGGTTGGTCTTATTTTATAAACATGCCAACACACGAAACCGGTTAAGAAACGATCCATCAATTCGTTGAATTAATTCAACGAAAGAAACGACCCATTTAATTCACGAAAGAAACAGTCCATTTAATTCACGAAATAAACCGCCCAATTAAATGGTCTGTTAAGAATTAAAGAAAACGCGTCGGTTGAATTTTCAGTTACTTTGACGGGTTTTCGCGGGTGCGTTACTTAGCGAAAGAAACGGCGGGGCTCGTGCGGGTCCCACCGCACAAATATCCTACCAAGGGGTAGGATATTTCTGGATAGCATCCTATCCAGTTCAACTCAGTTCAAGCCGCCTTTAAGTGACTTTAAGTGGCTTCCAAGCAGTTTAAGTGAAATAAAATAAAGTTGTCGCACAAACTTTATTTTATTTCTGACTTAAAGCCGCAAAATTTAAAAACCACGTCTGAGCAAACGCAACTCCGGAAGAGGCGTTTCTAAGCAAATACCGGCGCTGCGATTTCATCGGTGCCCTCAGAATTCGATTCCGGGCACCGGTTCAAAAGATAGAAAAACCCGCTCGTCCGTTCACTGAACGTACCCGAGCCAAACTTCGGAAATTGATTCCGGGCACACCGGGCCTCGGAATCAGGTGCCGTCTGAAGCTGCGCTCTTGTAAAATTCCAAAAAAAATTTAGAAAAAAAAAATTTCCTTGAAATTTGCGCGTCTTTACAAGATTGGTGTCCTACTGGGAGCTATGGAATAAAGATTTGATGTAACCTTAACATAAATTTTTCCCTTATATTATAACCCCCAAAGGCATGTGATATATTATATGGTTAGAAGAAGGGATAATATCCAAGAACCTTGAATTTCAATGCAAATATGATAGTTTAATTTCACATGTTTAGAAATCATTAAAAAGAATAAATCAATAGTGAAAGACATGGGGTGACTTATTAACACAAGAGTATGGGAACTATCTTTATCAGGAGAGATATATAGTGAATCTAAACCTATAATAGATGGTGTCATACACCACACAACTCAATTTCTTGTTCCAATATTTGGATACTCCATTTTACATGGAGTCATTTCTGGAGTTAATTAATATTATTTCAATCATGTTAAAGAGATAAATTTCATTATACCCAGAAAAATATATTTGATACATAATGTTGAATCCCTAGATTGACCTAGACGGGTATCCTATGCAGTGATGGATGGTTATATTTTTTCTATTTGAGGGTCAACAAATTCCCCCAAAAGTGAGGTATTTCTTGAAAAAAATTAATTTAAATTTTATTTCAAAATTAATTGGTGTGGTATGATAAGTTATATTTCATTAGTCTTTACATAGTTGATCAAATCATTTTTCTAGTGTATAATTTCATTTTTACTATTAGAGGTATTTTATCCTAGATTCCCTTGAGGGTTTAGTGTATCTTCTTGAAAATTTTATTATTTTTTATTCTCATTTTTTGGATTCCACTTTTTCAATTTAAAGGATATTTATTTTCAATTACATATTCTTGGGATTAAGATATTTTTTATTTGATAGGATATTTTGGTTAGGTGGTTCCAAAGGCTCTTTTAAGATTGTTTGTAAATTATTCTTCATATAAATATCTTGACTGTAAGTCTTGAGTTGGGGAATGATTTTTTTAATTTTTCGAAATGTAAAAATAATTTAATTTATTATCCATGTATGGTATTTTTGGATGAATAATTTGTGGATTATTCCTGGTGAAATGGAAACTAAAATAGAAAGGTGAATATTTTTTTGGTCTCCATGTGACTGTGTTGTATGACATGGAACTATAATGCTATAAATGTTATCTATGATATATTTTTTCAACATGGAGTTTGATTTGGATGGTACATGATTTAGATGGGATTTATTATAGTTTCTATAGGGAATATATCTTATCATCAAGTTTCTTAATCTCTATTGGTTTGTTTTCTTGTTAGTTTTCATTTTAGTTCCCACTAAACCATAATATCATAATATTAAAAATAATAAAAATATATATTTGGTGTATGTTTTGAAAAAATGAATGAAAAATCAGTATATAGTTCATAATATTGATTTAAAATTTTAATTAGAATATTTCCCCAAAATTGAATTCAAAACCATTTATTAATTCATTCATTTTATAAAGGTCTTTAATAGGCTCATTGGTCAATTTCTGAAATTTCTGAGAGAGGATCACTGATGAGAAACTAACCCAAATAGAGCAATGAATATTTTGATGAAGTTTATAAAATTGTTTTCCAACCGAATATTGATAGTGGAAGAAAAATGAGTACACATGGTGGAAAATGAATAGGTTTCCACTCAAATTAATACAATGTCAAGGAAACAACATGTTTTGATGTAAAATCAATATAACTATGGTTTGAACTATTATTTCCCTAATTAACATGACTATAACCATCAATATTATTCAGTGGGATGGAATCCACAACCACAATGAAAACTAAATCCATGTTAAGGATTTTAGCTAATGTCATTAGGGTGTCAACATCAAAATCAAGGAATATCTCTCTCGATTAAAGAATACTATTTTGAAAATTATTTGCCTTATTTCATGAAAAAAAATGGATTTTCACTCAAGTATTTCATATCCTGATCAAAGGCTCAAGGGGAATTCATCCGAAAATTAAAAAAAATATACTGGAAATGTCAATGAGTGATGTGAGGAATCTATAAATTCAAGTGTGGTAGATTTATACCCAACAAAATGATATGATAAGGGGAATTATTATAATAGATTTTCATGTAACAAGGAATGAAGAATTGAAATCCATTATCATAATGAGTGGAAAATGATCCAATATTGTGTTGAATAATTTTGAAGAAAGACTTAGGAAAAAGTTGTTAAAGAAAGGGATGCCCAAAAATGAAAAATAAAAACATTTTTAAGGTGTTAATTAGATAGTAATCCCCACAACCACACCAAATACCATTGAAGATTCTAGAGAGAAAAAGGAAAGAAATGTTTGATTAAAAAAATTAACTGTTTATATATCAATATTCCATTTTTTGAATCCATGGAAAGCATGCCCACCTATGAAATGTTTTTGTAATAATTGATGTCTAAAAAAAATATAAGAATTTGAAACCACGCCAATAATGGAAGAATGCTTAGATTTGTTAACATGAATTATACTCGAGAAGTAAAGTGATCCATATATTTTTTTCTATTCAAATTTATATGGAATCTAAATTTTTTTTCAAGGATTTGTTTCATTAAGGTGAATGTGTAAATGTTGATTCATACACAACATTGAAATTCATCATATTGAGAGAGATGAATCCTACTCTAGTTATGATTGAAATAGAATATATAATAGTGATAAATACTTTCATTTTACTAGAAGATACCATTATCATGGTAGGAAAGTTATACTTTCTTATAGAATTCCTTATGATGATCATGTATGAGTAAAAAACAATTATAATATGGGCAAGACCATTCTAGGAGACAGGAAGGTAACTTATATATATTCAATGTGGGGATTTAAGCTTAAGAGTTGGTAAATAATTAATTATGTTCAACTTATTAATGGGATATAAAAAATCTACATGATAAAGGTGATGATTATAGAGAATATAGATTTATGGGAGTTGAGGATTTTGATTTCTTAGGGAAGAAAGTGAGGTAGCTGCTATAAATAAGAAATAAGACTATGAAAAATAGGAATTTAATTACATAAGATTTCTAGAAATAGCAGTAGATAGTGGAGGTACTACATTCCATGAATCAATTAAGGAAGATAACATGATTTATATGTAAATGAACATGTAAAGACCCAGACCACAGTAGTCCCGAGCTAATGGTTACATTATTTCATTCATGCTAGATACACATGATCTTATCCCAAAGGACAGAATGGTATAATAATCTTGATAAACTTGATAAATACATGAGTCTAATATTAAATTTGAAAACATAAATTAAAACATAGTGAAGGTAAATATGTTTCAACCTTATACTCAATCAAGGTTTCCTTCTTCATATCCTTGGGAAGGGAAAAAATTATGGTGAACTCAAATGCTCAATAAGGGTTCTGTATAGTTAAAGTTATCATGAATAATTAAAGAGTTATCAATATTGAAATTTAAGGATCTAAAAATATAATTAATTTAATTTATAGCATCAGTACCATGATTTTATAAGGAATAATTAATATAGAAAATTAAACAACTGAATACACATTCCATTCAATCAGTAACTTGAGAACAAATAAATCATCGATAATATAACTGTAATAATAACATGGATAATAATAAATAAATTTTAAATGAATTAAATTTTTAATATTATACATCATGATCTCAGACATCATGATATATATACCTTCAAAACCCTTCATAAATATAGTTGAAATTATGTTTATAGAGTAGAAACCCATTTAATACTAGCTATTAATTCATCATGGGGCAATATTATTCTAATCCCCACTAATGAAAAAATTTCCGATGCATTATTTATTTATATAATGATCTATTGAATTAATGAAAAAAATGTATTATCAATAACAAACATTAATGAATAAATAGTATGAATTATCAATAATTCTATAGTTGATCAGATAACATTGAATGTAAAACACCATATGTAAAAATTATAAATGGTTTTAACAGTAATGATATCCATGATAAAATGTAATTTTTATTTAATAGAAATGTAATTTCCAATTATCATGAGAAAGTTAATGTTTAAAGGGAAAGATAATGAATACAAAATTAATCTAGAAATTGAATATCAACAAATTCACTGGTCAAATAGATCATAAATCTTCCTGATAAATAATAATGATGGTGTAATTACAACTTATCCCTAATGGATTAAATTTAATATAAACGATTATCATCATTTATTAATAGAAACAACATAAAATTATCATTGAAGTATTATTGAGAGAAATACTATTAATACATCGAGAATCAACATAAAAAACTAAAAATTTAATGGATTAGGAAAAAATACCTTTGAAAATAAACTTTTAACATTTTAATGTAATTATTAATAAAATCATCGGTTGTTATAGTAGTAAATTCCATTCAATCCATGTATGTTAATGAAAAGTTTCCATTCACATTATTGTAAGAAAAACCAAAATGTACCTTTTTTGAAAATGATAACATGATTATTTTTAAATACTTTTTTAAAAAATTCTATCATGGATAAAAATTTATTAAAAAAATGAATTTATAATGTTAAAACTATTCATGAAAACATTTCTAAGAAACATGAATTTTGAATGAAAAATATTTCTGACTGAATAGAGTAATAAAGTCAGATTTTCAGAAAAATTGTTTATATATGATTTTATTAATAAATAGAGGAAAAATGTCAATATGACATGAAAATATAGTCAATAAATACTTTTTATGAAAATTAAATAGGTTTATTATATAATGATTAAATAATATCTTATAATGTAAATTCAATCTTGAACAATCTTGATTAACATGAGATTGTAAAATAAAACCATAAAATTATTATATTGTAGATATGAGAATAAATAAATGAATTAATAATGTGTATTAAATGTAATTACACATAAAATGGGTGTAAATACAATAAAAATAATCAAATTTAATTACACAAATATTCATAAAATATCAAAGGCAAATATCAAATAATAAAACCCAATAAAATGAAATTGAGTTATGGAATTCCTTAACACATTGTAACATTCATTTAAAATCCCATTTGGTGAGATAATTAATACATGATCTTAAAATACAATTAAATATTTTTTATTAGAGATATTACATATAAAATGGTGATTATATACACTATATAAAAGAAATTATGAGTACAACATTACAATATAACTCAATGAAATAAAATTGAGTCAAAATCTCTTACACAAAACATAACATTAGAGGGAAATTAATTAATCTCATTTATAATTGAGTTAGTCTTGTTATTAAATTATAAAATAACCAAATTCATATTTATTATATTATATTTTATCCTAATATAACATCTGTTCCCATGTTTGTTAATAATATTTCATTATTAGCATTGTTTCGGGTGTTAATTTCCTCATTTTATCATGCATGTTTTATTATGAAACTTCATTTTATATGGAATATTATTTGTTTAAATCATTTTAAGATTGAAATAAATTTCTTATATATCAAACACACCCTATAATGATTTAATTTTAAATATGGAAAATGAATCCCATTGCTTTATGGAGATGTAATATCATATATACGCTTAAGCGATGATATCATTCCATTAATGGGTGAATGTGTAAGGAATTGGAAATATAATAATTTTAAAGAATCAATATCACATTATATTTATCTTATATATTTATTATTTTAATAATTATTACTATTCATGTTATTTGGTGATGGAAAAAACAAATTACATTGGTTCATAATGTGGTATTAATCCGTATACATGTGTGATGGATTTATTTCACATTTGATGAATGTATCAATAGATAAGTATTATTACATAAACATAATAACATATAAATAATTGAGGAATAATTGTGTTAGTATATTGTAATTTGTAATACATAATTTATGGGGGGGAAAGAAGAAATAAAAATAAGGTACATAGTGACGACACTTTACTACACTAAGAAGATCCTCCATTAGATCATTTGTTAAAAACCCGTGTTTTTTTCAATTTGGAATACCATAAGTCCTATAATGAGTTTAAAGGAGTTGGTGATATATATCTTTAGGTTTTTTTCATGAAAATTTACTTTATAATATTGAATAATTGATTTGGGTAGTAAACATATATAATTGTGGAGGAGTGACATTTTTGTAAATAATCATAATTATTCAATAGTGGGAAGTCACACTCAACCCAAGTGACTCCAAAACTGATAAATAATCGATTTAATGGAAGATATGATCAATATAAACCTCTAAAACATTAATATAATAATTTTTTAAACATGTTATTCCTTATCCTCTAAGATAACCAACTTTAACAGTTATATTTTACACCTTAGTAACTGGCTTTTTTAGCATTGGTAATTTATCATTTATTCTAAAAATGAAATTAGAATTCATGTATTATATTGACTAAATAATTCTTAATATAAAATCCAATTTATCATATAACAATTCAATGTGGTTGGGAAAATCAATGTTACCACAAGTACATATAACGTGTAAAACCCTATTTTAACCTTAATTATGATATATAAATTTTACTATCTATACTAATAATTAAAAAAAATTCATTGAAAATATTATATATAATTTATTATGATGATTCAGAATATAGAATCAATTTTTTGAAATTAAATTCACATAATATTTTAATTATATTTTAAATATAATCTTGCAAATCATGTTGAAAAATTGATTTTCATAAAAAGTATTTTTCATGCATAAAATGAACTTACATTAACTATATGAATTGTGATAAGAATTTTATGGATTTAGATTCTTATAGTTATACAGAAAAATTATTCTACAATATTATTTTTGAATCGAAAAACATAAACACAATAACCTTCACCATTGGACTTTAATTGGTCATAGAGTTAACATTAAAAAAACATCTTTGACTTTGATAATTTTGAGGCTACCACATTCAAGACAAAGAAATATAAATGGATGTATAAGATGGTATTTATTTTTCTTCATTGCACTAGTCAATATTAAATGAAACCATATTTCACTATAGACTTTTTCCACACTTAAAATATTTTCCTATTCCATTGTTACATTCCTTTGTGTGTCTCCTTACACATTTTTTATAATAATAAAATTAATAATTCTTTCCTCCATGATCTCCCCCACATGAGCTATTAGTGGACTCCATCCTTCTCTTCATTGGTGTGTCTGAGGGTAGGTGATGGTGTATGATTTTATTCATATATCATGCCAGCTTATTAGGCATAATCATGATAACATTCACTCCAATAATCATCTATATTAATTGCTCATAATCACGACATTGATCAACATATTAAATTTTAAAATGTTTCCATATGGTTTCATCCAATAAATAAAACAAAAAAATAGTGTGATAAATAATGATCATATTGGGAAATCCATGTAGTCATTTATATGATTTATATGTCATGAAACCTAATTTTCAATCCATAACACATTATGTTTAACCCATGTCATTCTTTGACATCATCTATTAAAATCCATTATGAAATTTTATACAGAAATTTTGAATTTTACCAATTATACAACCCAAGAGTGTCAAACCAAGTGTGAAGTAGAAATTATTTTCACACACCAGGTGATGATAGAATAAAATCCTAATGAGATATTTTTAGATTAATTAACCATAGGTTCAAATGTTCCAAAACCACATCCACTTGTAGTGTACATACAATTATGAATTACAAGGGGAAACCACAACATCTCTTCCATAACAAAACTATATAATGTTATACATATTATAGAAGCCTATAATAGGAATATGTTCCCTAATATATATTTTAATAAATATAGTTCCCTTTACTCCAGCAAAACTTTCGTTGATACTAACTTGAAAGAACATGACCTCGGAAGCTGAAAGGTAGTGGTTAATTTATTGCACTTGGGCTAGATATAAGAAATCAAATCCCAAAGGACTGAATGGTTTAGTAGTATTGGTAAACTAGAAACATACTTGAGTCTCAAATTTAATTTGAAAAGTTAAATTAATACCTATTTAATGTAAATATTGTGTATCGTTGAATTCATTAAAAGATTTCTTCTTCATATCCAAATTAAGAGAGAAAAAAAGAGTGGGATAAAATTATAAATATGGGTTATGTATAGTGGAATATATCATGAATCAATAATGATAATTAATATGTAATGGTATGTAATTGAACACAAATTCTATATAATCGGTAACAAGATTATCATGATTAGATAAGTTATAATCAATAAATAAATGTAAATAACTAAACACAAATTCCATTTAATTAGTAACATGACCGTAAAATGTATCTAGAGATAATTTCAATGTAATAATCTCATTGATAATAATAACTAAATTCTTAATGTACTAAATTCATAATATCTGAAATCATGGTCTCATACATAATGATCAATATACCATCAATACCATTCATCATGATAGATTAAAACTATAAGAGGCTATACAAAAAACATATTTAATGATTTCTTACTAATTCACCTCACGAGGATATCAATACATCAGGTAGAAATATAATTCTTCCCCCACCCATCACCTAATGACCTACAAATTCCTTATATATTGAATGATCGATTTAATTCATGAACAAAATTCCATATTTACAAATATTTGTATTCCATATGGAATACATCTTATCAATAATTCCCAATTAAATCAGATAACATTCAAAGTGAAGAATATAACGGATAAATGATATATGGTTTAATAAATAATATTATCTATGATTTAAATAATATTTATATTTTTTGAGAAATGTGATTTAAAATTATCAAAGAAAATTGAATATTTCAAGGGAAAGTTAATGACTACAAAATTAATGTATAAAGTGAATATAAATACATCCCATAGTAAAATGAATCATAAAACATGTAGGTAAAGAATAATTATGATGTCATTAAAACACATCGTGATTGGAATATATGTAAAATAAAGGGTTATTTTCATTGAAGAATATAAATACCATAAAAATATTTTTAAAACGTTCATGATGAGAATACAAATTTCACTTTGTAAATAATTTTTCAAAAATAAAATATTATAAAATATTAGTAAAAAAATTACATTGAAAAATATTCTAAACATTTAAATGAATATTTAAATCAGTGAGTGGTAATTATGGCAAGAAATTTCATCCAGGCTAAGTAGGTTAATGTAATGATTGCATTCACATTTTTTATAGATAATGTCATACAGTACCTTATTTTTAAAATGATAGGAATAATCCTTTTAAAAAAATTTACAAAATTAAATAATGGATAAATTGAATTTAAAATTCATTGGATAATATTAAAATCATTAATTAAAACATTTTTTGAAAAAACAGAATTAAAAAAAAATCGGCTTAAGAGAGTAATAATATTTGATTTTCTCAAAAATGTATTCTCAATTATTTTTTTAACAGAGGGAGAAAAACATACCATTAAATTAATATTTCATTAATAACTATAATATAATAAAATGGAAAGGGTTTATCAAAAAAATATCAAATAATTGTTTTTAATGGAAAATGAAGCTTGAACAATCTCGATAAAAATGAGATTGTGAAATAAAGCATTATAAAGATCATGATGTCTAACAGATAATTAATCAACGAATTGATTATGTGTATAAAATTTAAATTCATATAAAATAAATTTTAAATAATTTATTAAATAATAAAATATCACTACACACATAATCTTAGAAAAAAAGACAATAAAGGAGTAATATAATCTAATAAAAATAAATTAAGTTGTGAAATTCATCACCACATTGCAACATTCATGTAAAATAATTTTGGGTGAAATAATTAAAATTAAAACATAAAATACCATGAAAAATGAAGTATTTTTTATATGACATGTAAATGGGGAATTATATATTCAATAAAAAATAAACTAGGTGCATTACATTACAGCGTGCCTTAGGGAAAGAAAATGGACATAAAATCCCATAACTCCGGATTCCCTTTAGTTGAACAGGCTTTAACCTCATATATAATGATTTTAAGAATTATATTAATTTATATAATAACTATATAAATATTTTTAAAATCATATATTATCCTATAATAATATCTTACCACACGTTGGTTAATAATATTTCATTAATAACATTGTTTCAGGTGTAAATTGACTCATTTTCTCATGTGTATTTTATAATGAATGTTACTATCATTTTTTATAGGATATTGTTACACAATTCATCTAATTATATTATTTATTTGAATATAATATTTAATAATTATTTAAAAATAGGACTATTTCTGAATGATTCACATTATAAATTAATCGCATTGCTTCGTGGATACAGTAGGTCGTACATTTGTACGAGCGATAACGTCAATCCCTTAATTTGTTAATGGGTAAGGAAGTACATATTATATTTAATTTATTGAAAAAATTTATTTCATATGTATCATATATATTATTTATTAATATTATTATTAAAATCCATGTGATTTAGTGATGGGAACAAAATTACAACGGTTCGTTTGGCAGTAGTCTGTCGTAGACACCAACGACCACTTCGTTTCCCATTTGTTGAAGGAGGATATAGATAAATATTATTAAATAAATATAATAATATCTCAATATATTTTAGTTATTTCTTATTTTATTTTAATTTATAATACAATTTTTTGTGGTGGAAAATAAGAAATAAAAAGAAATAACTTATTGAAGGCAATTTCCTTCTCTTATAAGAACCTCATTTTCATCTCTTAATAAAGATAATAGGATTGGTATTTTTGTAATAATATTATCTCTATAATGGGTATAAATATTTTTTGGATAGATTATTTTTGTTTTTTGGGATAAATTTTATAAAATTATTGAATGAATGAGGAGAAGTATTTCCCTTTTATAATTGAGCAGAACTTGCATTTTTTTCTGTTAATACCCAAAACTATTCAATAATTAAAAGACACACTCAAACCAAGACCAAAAAAATTGATATATTATAGATTGGAGGGATGTTATGATAAACTCACACATTCATCACAAAAAAATATACTTTTACTAAACATGTTACTCCTTACACTCTATGTTTACTTACATTTTCTATTTTATTTAATGACATGGTAATTATAATTTTTAAGATAGTTAATTTATCCACTATTCCTAAACTAATATGAATATTATTAAATAATATTAACTCAATTATTATTAGTATAAAATGAACTTTATACAGGTAAAATTCAATGTGTGTTGGAAAATAAATTTTAACATAACTGTATCAAACGTGAAAAGCCATGTTTTAACCTTAATAGAAAATAAATTTTATGATCTTTAATAATAAATATAAAAAATTAAGTGGAAAATATTAGATAAAGTAAATTATTATAACTAAATATAAATTAAATTTTATGAAAATAAATTAGCATAATATGTTGAATTAATGATAAAAATAAATATGTAAATCGGGTACAAAATGTTATTTATTAAGAAATGCATTTTTAACCATAAAGTGAAATAAAATTAATTATATTACTATTTATCATCAATATATGGTTTTAAATTAATATATTGAGAAATAAAACTTATAAATTTCATTTAAATATTTCATTATTTGTGGTTATATTAATTAATTAAAATAGAGGATGATTATTCTTTTAAAAAAAGATTCATGAAAAATGGTTTGTTAAGCCTCAAAAACAATATAGCAATTTTAAGTATAAATATGAATAAAATTATATTAATTATGTTAAATATAAATATATTTTATTGATTTTATGTGAAAAGAAAATGTAAAATGTTTCTTTTTAATTATTTAATTTATTTAAATGAAATCGAAGTTTTACAAGAAGCTGTATTTTTCACTGTTCATTGAAATTTTGATTTTTTTCAGAAAAATCACAATATTTCACACAAATATAATTTTTATATTATGATATAAAAATGATATTGTTTTTATAAAATTGAATTTATAAATAAATTATATAAATTATAATCCCAAATCATAAAATGAAAAACAAAACATTTTTTCGAAAAATGTATATTGAATTAAAAAATGAATTTACTAAAAACATTAGTGATTATTTACTAAAAATTCATCAACATAATTTTATTTATTTGTAATAATATATATATATATCATAATTAAATTAATCCAATTCATACTCATCAATTCAACAACTGCGTTACAATGGTCAAATATTAATAATATATTTCTTAGTCCTTTTACATCATCTTTGTGTGTTACAGATTCTATCGAACACAATGTTCTTCTTTTAAAAATCATGGGATTTTACATATCTATACATTTATTTCTCAATACATGAAAACATTAATTTATTGGACCCCTTTTGGTATATAAATTACTACCCATTGTAATAGTGATGTTAGTTTTTGAAAAAGGAAGAGTGCTCATCTATATGGAGGAATCACAACATCAAAGCTTATTCGATCCGAATTGGGTAACCACTTTTACAGCATAAATCAAATTAATTCAATAGGTAAGTTCAAGATAATAACCCAAAACTAAATATATATTTGGAGATACCCCATATTTTTTATTTATGACTTTATGATTCCACATCTTTTTAATTTTTTATAGGAACTAGGCAAGGTTGGAAATCCCCATTATTTTTTAACTTTCTTGATAATGGTGATACATTTACATTTTTTGTATTTGATTTTCATGAACATGAATATTAAATGAAAAAAATTATGTCATAAATAAATATTTAAAATAATATATTGATAACAAAGTTTAGTGATCTTTAATTTTTATTACTTATTTAATCCCCCCCAACTTTCAAAATCTATTTTTGTTTTAATAAGAAAATTCATGCCAACACTTATATTAGTGCAATCATTTTAATAAATGAAACTGATAATTTTTAGGAACCCTATGATGAAATGATTTAGTTTTAGTATTTATGGAACTATATAAGTACTATTGTAGAATTTAATGAGTATATTGAAGTATTGTAATTTTTTTCAATGAATCATGCTTTTTCTTTTTTTAGTCACTTATAGTTGATGTATTCCCTTAAATTTTTTATGCATTTAATTTCAAAAGTAAATATTGATTAATTTTTTATTATTAAAATTTCCATGATTGGTTTTATTAAATATCATATTCCCTCATTCACAAGAGTAGTTTAGACCAAAATGTTTCTATCCATCACAATAATTTTCAATTTTAGTAATTGTAACATATTACATACTATAACCTTTTTACAACAACTAAAATATGATTATGAATTTCTCAAAATAAATATGATTGTACAATTTGTATTAATTTTACATCACCCTTGATACCTTCCATACATTCTACCCACTTTTAAACCTTACGGGGCATGAAAATTATTATATAGGAAAGATCTACATTGAAATTAAATTGATCGATTCCTACGCTTAATATAGTGATTTTCATGATTTAAAAGTTCATGTGTGGGGTTGTAATTAATTGTCAAATTATAAGTACACATTTGAGAGGAAAATTTGTTTCGTTATTTTATTAGACATTTGGGGTAGTGGTTTACATTATTTTCAATTGTGTTCAATTACTACCCACTATTATGAAAATGAAAAAATTAAAAAAATGGTTGAGTTTTGGATAGAAAAAACTAACAATAAATAAAAAACATTATTTATATTATTTGGGATAGTGTGGTTTATGTGATTAATGTCTTAGAAAAACATTTTAAAAATTGAAAAAAATAAGGTTATGGAAATAAATAAGCGAAACCCACTCATTCTGGTTTCATTGATTCAAGACCTTTACACCAGGCTTTGTATGTAGGGAAGATGTACATTTTGAATAGGATTATATAATTATAAATTAATTTTATTATCATGATTTATAATTTATAGATCAATCTCCCTTGTGATATTTAATATTATTTAATATAACTTATGCATTTTCTTTAACCCTCAAAGTTAATTGATCATAATTTGGAATTTCTTTATAATTTCATGTGATATTTATCATCAAAGTGGAAAATATTGGTATTATTCATGTTCATATATAGGGTACATGTTCTAAATGTATGATCATAACTTCATTTAATTAATACAATAAATGATGAGGGAAAAAATCATGGTGAGGTAAAGTAAAATATAGAAGGTTTAATAATGATAAATTATATGGCTTGAATGGAGGACAAAAGTGGATCAATCTATTTCATAGGGATAGATGAAATAAATTTTTTTATAGTGAGGATTTGGATTTATTTTTCATATATAATATTTGTAAGTTTATTCTTCCATTAATTATTTTTTGGTTTTATTGATAATTAATATAAATATTTGTCTAAAGGGGTTCCCTTTGTGATTCAATGTTGAGAAAAATATCTAAGGGAAGGAATTATTTAACGGTGTCAGATTGGATGAGTTCATTTTTTTCATAAAACTATAGAATTTAATTGATTAATTTTTTAATAATTTTGATTATTTTAAATCATATGTGTGTACTTTTGATTTTATGACTGACTTTAAGGAAATAATGTAAAAAATAACTAAATTTACATTATTTGTGTGATGGAATTGCATGGGATGTTTCATGTTCTAAATGGAAAATAAAATATGACAAAAACGAAATTGGGAAAGTGCCTAGTTTTTCTCTCAACTAGTTGGAAGACACCTATCTCCCCATCAAGGATTTCTTCCAAGAAATAGGTAGGGACTTCCATATTCATGGAAGATGAGCCATAGGTAACCCATGGTGAACACGTGAGTATAAAAATGAACAGAAACATGGGAGAATTATTTGTGTGTTAGTGGGAGGATTGATTCAGTATCTATGGGTGGAACACGGTGGAATTAAGGGTCCACTGACCCTAAAATTGTTTGATGACCAACATAAGGATCTAGATATCTTATTATAAATTTCCTAATAATGTGATATTCTAATTGGGGGTGTGGATTCATACTATGAAATGTGCAATGAATCATATGATGTGTTTCGAGATGGTTTCTAAAATAATATCCCTCATACACCCACTTCACCTGAGAATGAGATCATTTCACCATAGAACTACAATGGATGGTTAATGGGATAATGAAAACCACTATTATTTCAAATGTATATACACCGAAAACATGGATATGTAATTTAGTGACCTTGTAAGATGCAACGATGATGAATTATCTACACTTTGTCCTACTATTGAACCATAGTGTCTATAAATCAATGGATGAATATATGGAGTTTCACCACGATTAGAGTTTCTTTAACATAGATGAAACTACCGTGAGATGGAGGATATAGTGTCATAAAATTTTTTCAACATATATATTTATGAAGAATGTTCATTGGATGGTTTTGTGGAATTTGATTTTTGAGATTTCCTAGAGAACCTTATTTTTGAAGTACATAGATTGTAAATTAGTAAATAGATGAAGAGAGGATCATATGATTCTGATGATGTCATAGAGAGTCATATATTAAAATAGTGATGATTTTATGAAGAATGAGGTGTTGGGTATTGGGATGATTTAAATGACTTAGTCTATGTATGTCTATACGCCATGAGGGTTCTACTAAACTAAAAATGGTACTGATGAGAAAATGATGAATTATGCATGCATCATTGGTTAACTGATCAAAATATAAGGTCCTCATCATCCTTAAATTCAAAAACATGATCTCTTTGGGACAATCTGGTGATATATTGAATGTTTTAGGGAAAGTTTAAAATACTCTTGTTCTTGTAACTTGCATATACATATTCAATATGAAGTCTACATAGAATAAGGAAGATATGGGTGAAGTTCAAATGCATGAGGAGGAATTACACTTGGAGTTACTAGAAAATTCAAAATAGAAAATCAAATTTGGTTATTTTATAATTAAAAAGTAAGAGATAAAAGAAATTTTAATTAAAATATTTGATTTATTTTAGTATATAAGTTATAAATAATGAGGAAAGGCTATTGACTAGAGGAGCAACCTCTAAGGATAGGACTTGTCTTAGATCCAGGAGACTAGAGTACATTTGATGTTTCGTGTAGTACATATATTTTAGGTCTCTTCTGATATTATAATACCCTCATAACTAAAATTATGGGTTAATTATTCTTGTACCAATAAATTTAATTAAGGGGGAGTAAACCCAATATAGAGAATTATGGTGGATTGAAATTTTGTATATTTATTTTTACATTAATCATAGAAATCTCTTTCATGCATGAACATTGACGTGAGGGGAGGTTACGGTTTCTAGTTGAATAATAATGTACCCCTTCTCAAGTCACAACTTATGCATGGACTTTGGGTAGTCATGCTTAAACTTATTTCATAAAAACTATCTATATACTAAACTAAGTAATTGATAGGATAATGATCAATATATATAATATAGGGTAATTACTCTAGCGGTCACTAGAGTTCAATTATGAAAACATTTAATTAAATGATTTAACTTCTACTTTATATATTAAAATATTAAAGATTTACACAATCCTTCTTTTATTGTACCATCGATCAAAACCAAAAGACAGATTCAATTTTCAATTTTTATTTAATTATTCTTAAATTTTCTATTATAATGTTTCTTGTTCTCTATGGTATGAACCTAAAATTACTCTTTACTTCATTTAGAATTTATTTATTTTTTGTTTGAGTTGTTAAATTTATAAATTTATTTTCTGATATAATTAACTACTCCTTTCATGCGATCGATTACCATAGTTGAATATCTCATGAGATATAAACATAATCAAATTAATTAGAGGATGATATAAAACCCAAATGTCATCATCCATACAATTACATTCCACATAAAATAAATCATATCATAAAGAGAACATGGAGACAAAATGGATTACATATCATATTTAAAATTAATCATATGATAAAAACAATCAAAATTCCATCAATTACAATAACATGATATAAATGTGAAATATTAATTTGTATCTAAATATATTCAGTAATATTATATGTATAAATAATTCAATAAAGATAATATATAATGAGATATTTAAAACATATAGATATTGGTTAGACAATAATGTTGATAATTTTCACAATAAATAAATGTATTGAATCAAGATGAACATCCTTCATTCAAATAAACAGAAATAAATGTATTCATAGAGTAAAATAATTGGAATTCAATTTATCCATATTCATAGTGGATTGTTATATAGGAAAAGTAAACAATTGATCACATTACACAATCCTTCCATAGAAAGATGGACGATGGTAATATTTGAAGAATATCCAATAAAAAATAATAATATATATTAATGTAAACTGGCCTAGATGAAAAAAAAAATTGTATTTAGAAAAACCACATTAGAAATAATAAATGTCCTTAATAATTTGAAAACATGGTTAAAAAAATTAATTTATAAAATATGGAGAAAATATAATATATTTTAGAATCCATGAAAATTTAGTGCGAATGTTTTATATAAAATAGTATATACTGAATAAGATGTGTTCCTATGTAAAAAAGAACATATAAAGAGTATTTATAAAAAAAATTAATATTATTATAAAACAAAAATAAATTACATGTAACATTAAAATGATTTTTTTATAAATTTGATGTGAAAATATTGGGTCTAATTAAAATTTAAAAAATAAAATTATATAAAAATTTCATGGAAAGATAAAAATTAATAAGAAATTTAGAGTGTAAGATAAAAAATATGAAATTGAATGGATAGGAAGCCTCTTTTATGTTTTTTGAAATAAATTAGTTTCAAAACCTACATCGTAAAAAGGGGGGAAATTCAATTTCTAAAAGGGGTAAATTGAATTGTGAGAATCATAAAAAAGAATCTATAATAGATTTTACAAAAAAAAGGATAATTTTGGGGGGAAGGAAATTATGGACATGTAAGAAATGATTCATGTGTTAGAATTTGTGATATTCTTACCAATATTAAAATTTTATTTAAGAAAATAATTTTTCAATGAAGTTGTTATGAGAAGAAATTTTCCTAAAGGGAAAAATGAATTACCATATACAAATTTTAATGGTAGGATCATGGAAATATTGAATTTTATATTCAAGTAAGAAATAATGTGACCTAATTAATCAAAAATAAAATTGATAAATTTCATATTTAATGGGAAACATAATAATCAATGTATATTGAGATGAAGATCATGTAATATAAATAAAACTATTACTAAAAGTAACATATTTTCATATTTGAAAGAATTTGGGTATCGAATAAAATATATATAAAAACTTATGGAGCACAATATTGAACATATCTATTGGAGTTGAAAATTCGATAAATAAACTCTTACCTTTGTTCCCACATAATAGGATGCACTCTAAGATACTGTAATAAAAATAAATATCTTAAAAACCAATTTTTGATACATATTCAAATAAATAAATTTATAATTATTCTATATATGTATATTACATAGTTATTATCTATTTTCAATATCGGATGTGATAAATCTTGATCATTTTGAAATAGCTTCCTAAAATCAATTGTTTTATCATTATTATACAAATGATTATCATTCATAGTTAATAAAAGAACTATAAATTATTATATAAAATTATTTATAATTTTATAATTTCATATTATGGGAGTTTTGGTTTCTATCTTTAAAAATGAATTTGATGATAATCCTGTTCAAATTATTCTTTACGAATGAAGGTAATTTTCATAAATAATAAGATAGATATTTATATTAACATTTATGAAAAAAAAAATCATTATTTACCTATTTATATAATATATTACCATAAATTAAATTATCATATTCATTTAAGGTATAAATTTATTTCATTATTCAAGTTAGTGGTTAAACCAAACTGAACAAGAAAATAACATAATTAATGGATGGTAATGAAGTGATATTGTCGAAATATCATTATACCATAAGAATAAGGCTCTTATTTAGTGTATATTCATGTGTTATATGTGAATTAAAAATAATTATAAGAATATTATTACCTATATGGAGTTATTTAATAGTAAAAATAAATCATTTTTGTGTTCCTAGAACACACTTTTGGATGGTTGAATTTACAATTGTTGGTTAATATTGATATTGTTGTTATGTTTCCTAAAATTTCATAACTAAACCTTAACAAATTCATAAAAATTATATTTATCTATTAATCCCATTATCATGACCATCCACATAAGGTGGGGTTGAAAAAATAAACATAAACCAATAGTTAATAAGGAGGTGATAGTATATACGTAAGCATCGATGATGATATAGTTTTCTATAAAAATGGTAAAATGAGTAATATGATTTTTTATTTATGAATATAAAATATTTCATAAATATCATAAATGTAATGACCTAAAAATTCATTAATGAAAATTCCTCTTGATCTAATTAAATGTCTTATTATGGTTACATAAATTGTTAACTTCATTGGTTTTATGTTTCTGTATTTTAAAATACCATTATGAATTGTGAATGTTGCTAATATAGACGTTGAACAGTGATCATAGGATTAATATAAATATAGGGCTTTAACAAATCCAATTTACCCAGAAAATGGAATTGATGGCCTCATCCCGTAGACTTTCTGCGTATGAAGACCATTTTTCAGAACTTGGAAATGAGGTGGGGTCATTGGGCTTCACTCTTGACCAAGCCCAAGATGAGCATGAACACGTTATTCTTGAGCGGAACCGACTACGGGAGAAGTGAAAGTTTATAGAGATTACCACCCGAGCGATGTTATCCAAGCCACCCCAATTGTCTATCACTATCACACATCTTACCCTTCAGTCTTATGTGGGAGTTATATGGGGTTATGTAACTATACCCTATCACTATGAAAATGCACATTATTTTTTTGTAAATAATGTGCATTCATTTTATTATTGATACATTGTAAATAGTTTTTAAAGCACAAATAGTATTTTTAGTTAATATTATACTATGAAATCTATTTTGATGAATTAATGGATCTTTGAATAAAATAATTTTTTAATAAAATATTATTATTAAATTAATTTTTATTAAATATTAATGATCACATAATTTTATAAATGCAATTGTAATTTTTATTAAGGTTTGAAAACTGTTTTTGTCAAATCCCATGAATTTTTGGTAAATTTCAGTTTTTAATTTAAAAGTAAAAAATTCAACTATATATAAAATTATTTAGATAAAATGAATATAATTTTTGGAATCAGGACTTCTAAATTATCCAATCGTGAATTTTTCATAATTTTATAAGACAATCGAATTTTTGGGTAAAAATTAAATACCGTTCAAAAATTTAATGTGTTTTATGACATCATAATGACCCAATAGTGATGTAATATAATACTGTAAACATTATGTTCGGCCAATATATTTTTTAGCATTAAAATAATGTGATTTTATTTTTTATTTATTTATTTTAAAAAGCTATTTTGGACCCTCTTAAACTTATAAAACATTTTGTCTTTTTAGATTGTTTTCCTTGAGAGTGTGACTCACCTCCACGTAATAAACCCTATTATTTTAAGTATTTAGGACATTGGCCTTATAAAATAATTTTTTCCACTCTTCTTTAGCAAAAAATGGTAAAAAACCATGGGATGGTTTGTGGTATTTTTTAGTTTAATGTGAGGTGTCCCAAACCTAAATAATAACAAATTCCCTCACCTTTCCTATATAAACCCACCCAAGCTCCCACTTCCTCTTCACTCAAATACATTGGAGTTTGATCAACCCCTAACATCCTCTCCCTATAATCCTCCCAAATATCCGCAATCTCCCAATAATCCTCTCTTAATCCTCTCCCAATCCTTTGGGATCATACTTCCAAATAAGGGATTTCTTCCTTTCCCATTTTTTTCTAATTTTCTTTTAGTTGTTGTGCCCTTTTGTTTTCAATTAAAAATGTTGGGGTATGATTTTTCACCTCAAATATAATTTCCTCATTATGTTTTGATGATTTGAGACCCCTTTACCTCTCATTAAATCCTCCCATGTACACCTGTTACCATGCCGAAATTCTATGAGGGGTTTCTCTCTCCTCTTTTACAGCCATGTAATTCTTATGTATTATGCATCTAAATTCCATTATGTTTCCTGGGCCATGTATCTATATGACCTAATTACTCTCCATTTCCTATATATATTATGATACACCATTTTATCTCTCATCAACCATTTTCATGAATACTTTTATCATGTCGTTATGCTGTGGAAATTCCACCGCGTTTTTCCAAGACAAGATCATTGTGTAGTGAATACCATACCCATTTCTCTATCAAGGGTATTCACCTTTAAACCCATATAAATATTTAATGGTACTTTAATGTATTTATTATACATTAATTAATCATGGAATAACTTATTATGTTGATTGATTCTTTGTTATATGATCTATGTGGCACACTTATGCATGAAATGAAATGTTTAAGAAGGGTGCACCCTGATAGCGCACCAATGCATTGGGTAAAGTATAGTATCCTGATACATTATGTGAAATGGTGGTTGAATCATGATAATTCAAGTGAAATGAGGTTTTACTCATGCTTCAGGTGTAATTAGGGTTTACTCATGCTCTATGTGCAATGAGCCTTGGCACAAGATAATTCCATGTTATGTGATGTTGCCACATTTCCATGTTATGATTATCATGATTTATCATGCATTTATGTTCGTGTTTCTCTTTTGATCCATTGATATTCCTATTGTCTAACATTTATTTTATTCCTCATGTAAATCCATGTTTATTCCCTTTTTGGGTTTTATATGTAACCCTTTTCTTGTGAATGTCCTCAGGTTATCCCATGCAATGCTAATTAAGAGGGAATGTAGTGGCCATTTAAAGGAAGTTTACAATAAATATGTTGTGTGTTTTTTCTTCTAATATTTTATGTAATGTTCCTAATACTAAAAGACACTACACTTATAGATCTTTTATGTTGTATCATGTTATGATTTTATGTAATAAATCTGTTTTTTGTGTGTAATAAAAAGAAGGGTTGTTATACTTGGTATTAGAGGATAGGTTTAATTATTATTGGGATTAGGATAAGAAACCCACAGTGAAGAATTATAATAAGTATAATAAAAAATTCCCTAAGTATTAGTGAGTATTGAGTAATTGGTTTACCAATAAAACACATCCCTATCTAGATACGGGCAGGTAGAGGCGGATCTGGCACAGATGTATCCTAGGGTTAAAACCCAAAAACACCACATTGAGCTAAACTCAAATTGGAATTGGTGCACAGCAATGGGCCTTACTGGACTCTTGGATACAACAATCCTAGGGGATATTCTTTGGTAAATTCATAAGAAAATTATGAACCCTTATTAAGGGAATTAATAAATTCTCATAAGAATATATGTTAGAAAGTAGATCATGGATAGCATAGATTGAATCCTATGGATTCATAAGTTAAGGAAATAGAAGTTATTTTTAATTCATCAGTTTTATCCTTGGATTACCCTTTATGTGTTACCCCTAACATTCCTTTTATCCCAACCAATCGCCGGTAATAGGAGGACTCGGGCTTATAACCGATGTGAAGATCAATGAGATGATTGTTCTAATGAGATTCCCAATCCGATGGGAGCGGGAATCATGAAATTTTTCATGAATCTCTCTCAGTCAACACATTCTTTGAATAGAAACATGGATCATAAGGAACATTCAACCCCCACCCGACCCGACCCCCCCTAAGAAAGAACATGTCTCTATTGAGAGCATCATGAAACAATGGCCTCCTACTTTTAATGGATCGTCTCATACCTCAATTTTTGAACAATGGATCAAATCGATTGAAAAGATCTTATCCATCCATTAATGTTCCAAACAAGAGAAGGGTTTTATAGCTTCTTGTCGTATAGAAGGTGAAGCCGATCAATGAACGACGTTGATCGAAAATACGAAGAATGAGGAACAGATCGATGCATTGAAATGGGATGATTTTAAAAAGATGTTTTTAGATAAATATATTCCACACACCCTCCGACATAATATGGAAAGGGAATTCCTTGCCCTCAAGAAAAAAGATGATGAATCTGTGGTATCATATGAGGAAAACTTCACAAGTCTTGAACTCTATGCCTCCGACTTTTATGTTACCCCCGAATGCAATGTTGACAGCTTCTTTAGTGGGCTGAAACCTAGCCTACGGAAAGCGCTAGTGATCCCTAACATCGACAGCTATGAGGAAATTGTATGATGTCTCCTCAAGGAAAAAATGAATATTGGAGAATATCAGGGGTATCATGGGGATAATAAGCACAAGGTGGACTTCAATTTTGGTGGACTGATGGATAAATCCAATGTTGCTAAGAAGATCCATCACCCCACTTTCCAATTGTGAAGAAAGAATCACGCTATAAATTGCCTGAAAGGGATGACGAAATGCTTCATATGTGGAAGAGAAGGAAACCTATCTATTAACTGCTGACAAGAAAAACCCACAACTTCAATAGAGGAGAGGAATGATCCGTTCAAACCTCAAAATGTTGTTCATTCCTACAACTGCATTGAACCAGGGCATCTTGCAAATTAGTTCCCTAAGCCAAGGGTTTTCGGAGGCAACCAACAACCTCCAAGGCACTAAGGGAGATATTTTTCCATCCCTACTGTCAAATTTAACCCCGACATCAAAATATTGATAGGTAGGCTAGTTATTCTTTCAAGAATAGCGAACATACTTTTTTATTTAGGTTCTACACATTATTTTATATCCCAAATGTTTTGTAGAAAAATCCGAGCACCACCACAAATCATGGAAGTAAAGATGTTAGTGCGTACGACAAATGGGGAAATCATTGCATCCCATGAATATAACTCCTCTCGTGTTATAATATGTGGATTGAATTTCCCAGCGAACCTCTTCATACTCCCTATTGTGGAAATTGATGCAATTCTTGGAATGGATTGAGTTTCCTTATATAGAGCCAACATAAATTACTGTGAGGCTAAAATCACTCTCCATGTGGAGAATCAACCCCTAATTCTAAAAAATTTCAAGGAGTAAGATGAATCTTCTTTATCTCCATCATCTCAAGTGTGTATATTACTTCACTATGAGAATGCATATCTAGCTTAGATGATTGAGTCTAAGGAGGCAACCATCCTTGAAGACGAGCCTATTGTGAGGGAATTTTTTGAACCATTTCTTGATGAATTTCTGGGTCATCCTCCTAGAATAGATGTTTAATTCTAAATTGATATTATACCTTGGGTGTTTACAATTTCCAAGACTCTTTATAGAATGTATGTATTGGAGATTGAGGATATAAAGAAATAACTATTGGAGAGTCTGGATAAAGGGTTTCTATGCCCATGTGCTACACCATGGGGTTCACCAGTCTTCTTCATCAAGAAGAAGAATGGGTCAATGCACCTTTGTGTAGATTATTGTGAGTTAGACAAAATATCGATAAAGAACAAGTATCATCTCACATTAATTGATGACTTCTTCAATCAGCATCGTAGAGCACTATACTAATCCAAGGTGTATTTTTGGTTGGGATATTATCAAGTAAGGGTAAAGAATGATTATATTTCCAAGACTACTTTTAGTATAATATACGAGCACTATGAATTCATAGTAATTCCTTTTGGACTCACTAATGCTATAGAAATATTCATTTACTTGATGAATATAGTCTTTAGGGATTACCTCGTCAATTTTGTGGTAGTCTTTATAGATGATATTCTGATATATTCCAAAACCAATTAGGATCCTGATAAACATCTACGAACTATACTGGAGACCTTGCAGAAGGAGAATCTCTATGAAAAGTATATCAAGTGTGAGTTTTGGATGAAGGAGGTCTCATTATTGGGCCATATCATTACAAGAAATGGGATATATGTGGATCCCTCTAAAACAGATGCAATTGAGGGATGGTTGAGGACAAAATTGGTAATAGATATTCATATCTTTGTGGTGTTATCTGGATACACTACTACAAAATCGGGCAATATCAGCGCTCAATCGGGCTTTAATAGCACTAAAAAAGCGTTGAAAAGCTGAGCGCTGATAAAGGGGTGTGCCCCTTTAACAGTGCTCAACAAAGTGCTGTTAAACCCATGCTTCCTGCAAATAGAAAATCTGCATCAGTACAGCCTGCCAAACAAGACCTGCAGAAAAACCAGTATATCAAACAAACAAATGTGATCTACTAATTATTCATTATGAAAAACATAAAGGTACCATTAAATACATAAATTTCCCCAAACACCCATAGCACAACCCAACCAAAACCTTCATCTCAATGTACTCAACTGATCTAAACCCCAAGATAGATTTTACCCAAGACTATCTAATTCAAAATGTTGATCATGTCATCAAACGACCACATAATTTATATGGTGCTCCCCACTATACACTTTAGCTCACAAACACCACCATCTGATGTTTAACACCTCCATCATTAGGAAAGAACCACTAGAACCCCAACATAAACTCCACAACAAACCCAGCATGTTTTCTAACTTACCGTGCTTAGACATCCATGAGAACACCAACCAATGTTATCATCCATCCTTTCCATCAAAACCACTTGGAATGGATGGGAATCCATCATCCATACATTAATCATGGACAACTCAAATTTTCCTCAAAGATTGAACCCATTTTCAAAACATAATTATCATTTCAAAATATCAAATAGATGTGGCTTACAACTCACCACATTTGTTCCTTTTTCCTAGAGGAATTTGAAACATGCACCACATAGGTTGTAAAACTAGTAGAGGATAGATCTCTTTGATAATATAAAGCTGTGAACCCAAGTTTATGATTGAGGAAAC
This sequence comes from Viscum album, assembly GCA_963277665.1. Classification (NCBI taxonomy): domain Eukaryota; kingdom Viridiplantae; phylum Streptophyta; class Magnoliopsida; order Santalales; family Viscaceae; genus Viscum; species Viscum album. The sequence goes on from OY728160.1 coordinate 1,946,117,001, forward strand.
TGATGAGTGATTTTTGTGAAATCTTTTTGGATCTAGTAACTGACTCACTTGATGAAACACATGAAATATCATTAAATGTAGCCTCACTTTCCGAATCATTGGAATAATTTCCTGTATTGGATGATCTTAATGTAAGATTTAGCATCCCATCTTGTTCATTAAATGGATTGGTCAACATCCAATATATCATGGAGGCTGCCACACCAAATTTACATGCAACTAATGATCAGAGCCATCTTGATTATCAAAACAATCCTGAGGGAACTGGACATGAAGGATCATGCGGATCCATTGTTGCTCAGCAACCTCAATTTACCCCACATGATATAAGGCTATTGCATGATGTCCAAGACATAGCGAGAGGAGAATAGAAGGTGAAAGTCTCGTGGATGAACAACATAAACAATGAAAATCCACCACCCTTTCACTATATACATCGAAATCATTTCTTTAAGAACATCCATGTGAATTTCTCTCTTACTTCCATCGAGGATGATGCATGTTGGTCAACTTGTTTTGGAAATTTTTTATCTTCATTTGGGCCTTGTACATTCACACATTAATTTGAAGGTGAGTATGCATACACGATAGTTGACCTTATTAGAGAAGAGTTTCTGGAAGAGTGTAAGAGACATGAGGCAGTGAAGATCATTAGAGTGTTGGTGAAAATGTGGTTGCTAAAAACAATGTGGCAATCAGCTTGTGCATCACGGCCTAAGTTATAACTTCCAGGTATTATACTTTAGGCCACGTTTCACAAGACGATTTCCAATATTGTCTGTTAGATACTATGGAAATGTTGAAATTTTTATTAATCATAGGTAAACAAGGCATGTATGCATATTGACATTTGAATGTTTTAGAACTTTCAGTCTCCTCCATGCATTCCATTTTACTTTGTTTTTTAAGATGTTTGGCTTTCAACTGGGTTGAAACACCTATTCAAGTGGAGAAGGCCTATCAAAACTACTAACATGTATGGCATTCTGGATATGATCTGATACATTTTTGAAAAATGAGGATAGGAAACATTTTTTGCAACCAAACACAGACTTACTTCACATGATTTGTTTGTTGGGTATTCAAGTAACCTGTGTGGGGGTCGGTGGTCTCTTTTGTGTTTGTTTTGAGTATTTTTCCTTCTTCACCAGAAGAGAGGTCAATGCATTGGAAGAACATACTTGGGTTAGTTGTTTTGGTTCAGTTTATTTTGTATGCGTTAAAAAAAGTTTGTTACCCTTTCAAAGATCTAATTGCACATTGTATGGATACAATGGTTACCGTGCTTGGTTGCATGATTATGGTTTGTAATTTGATTATTAGAACCATTTGATCAAGGAATTTGGCATAAATTATCAACACAATCCGAATGCATTTGGTCGGTTTTCCATATGTCAGTTGTTGTTTTCACTTAAGATTCTATGCATTTGAAACAAAAGAGGGACACTTTGAGTGATATCAGGCACACTGTGTCTCAGATTGATGCGAGGTTGACTCGTACACGTCACAGATGACCCATGGATCATTATACTAAAGTATCAACACAATAAAAATGCGTTTGGTCACATTTCTATATGTCAGTTCCTTTTACATAAATTTTTGTCCATTTGAAACAAAAGAGAGACACTTTGAGTGATACCGGGCACACCATGCCTCTAATTGAGGCGGGGTTGACTCGTACACATCACAGATGACCCATGGATCGTTCTCCTAATGTATCAACACAATCCGAATGTGTTTTGTTGGTTTTCTATATGTCTATTACTTTTACTTAAACTTTTGTCCATTTGAAACAAAAGAGAGACCCTTTGAGTGATGTCGGGCACACTGTGTCTCAGATTGAGGCAGGGATGACTTTTCCACGTCACAGATGACCCATGGATAGTTCTCCTAATGTATCAACACAATCCAAATGCGTTTGGATGTTCTAAATGCAAGATTTAGCATCCCATCTTGTTCGTCAAATGGATTGGTGAACTTCCAATCTATCATGGAAGCTGCCACATACATGCAACTAACGATTAGAGATTTTACTAGTTCATGTGTGATATGAAGGTATTTTGGAGATTTTACTCTTTTTTGTACAAATCCCAATTAAATGTGGTTCATCACTCTTGCATGTTGATGGTGTATTTCATCAGTTAAAATGGACAAATGACCCATTGGAGAAAGATTGTTTTATTTAATAATAATTAAAATTTTTCTACAAAAATTTACATACAAGAATGTTTCATATTTTTATCTCCATGAACCCCTCTCAAAAATGTCTGCAAATTATACACGTCCACAACTCTTGCAATAAAAGTCATATCTTAATTCTATTTCTAGAGAATCTTGCATCAGGTTTGCGGCCCACTCGTTTCTGAACATATCTACATTGTCTTGTGAATATGACGCTTTTCGGCATTCATAATAGTACTGAAAAATATATAAATAAATAATTAATAAATAATTTAAATGAAATAGTACTTTTTTCTGAAAATACCTCTTTAGGGATGCTATTTTTTCCATTGAAAATTACCTCTCTCATGAATCTACAAACATAATAACCGCAATCTTTGCTGTTTATTTGTTTTGAACACTGGAGAAACATTGATCATGAGGCGAGTAGGTAACTTGTTTTGATATATTTTTGGATAGTGCAATATTATTATATATACCCCGATACTTGTCCAGAAGTAGTACTTTCTTGTATCCTTATGATTAGCCCATGTCCTCATACCATGATTTAGACGATATTGGTACACCGCCCTATCATAACAGAATTCTCAGTAAAAGATAATATATATTATATAACTTGATGTTTAGACCTAAAACATAGGATGTAGTGTCTTACAGATTAACAAACTGCATCACATATGGTCGGTTTGTTGGATATCCGTGCTTTGAATCCAGAAAATAAATCTTGGGAGTATCCAAATTCACCGTAATTAGCAGCCAATGTTGCCTAAATACACAAAAAAGTAATAAGTAATGAATGAAATGAAAATATAATTGATATTCTTTAATCGTAGAGTTTTACCCCTTCATGGTTGGTATTAGGAAGAGTTTTTCATCTGTTATCTTTCTATCAAATGTTTTCAGCAAAGCATTCTCTCTTTATTCATCTCCATCCTATTTGAATCTGAGACATGATGATCTCTTTCACTCCATTCTCATACTCTATTGTCAAACGATTAGCATCCATCCAATCTTTATTCATCTCCATCATATTTAAATCTGAAATAATATTATTTATGATTCAAATACACAAAACAAGACTTCCTAATACAAAGTAGCAGAGAACCACTTCCTTATAAAAATAGTGATTAATAGAGCCTAACCATTTTCAATAAAGATTTGGAAATCAACAGAACCAAGATAAACCCCCATTAAAATCAACACACTTTCCATCCCCCATATCAATAGTTCTAGCACCCACCACCCCTACAACAAAACATTAATCACCCTTTTAACCACCCCTACTAGTCACCTCATTCATAATAAACATTAAACATATAGGATGAGTCTTGGTGGATCTTGGAAAGTCGTTAAATCCTTGTTTAAGATATATGTTCCCTATAATATAAAGTCATATTCTTGATTATGGATGATTTATTTCTTGCATGCATGTTGCATGGGACAAAGTATAGGGATATGGGATAAGAGAACTTTGGAAAGAAGAGATAATATGATGTTTCACCTTTTATTATTAGGATAAGTGCTCTTTAGCACTTTGAGAAAATCAGAATTTCTATAATACCATATTTTCAAAGGGTGAGAGTGTTGGACAATATAACAGGATACTTCATGTAGGCCTCAAGATGCGAGGGTTAAAAGATGCACTATATAAAATGTAATCTAGACATTTACCACAAACAATATAATCGAATTCCAAACACATAGGCATACAAAATGATTCTAAAACACAATTCGCATCACAGAATTAATATATAAAACAACAATAAATGCACAAAAACTCATACTAAAAACATATCGATATTTTCTGGCATCCACTGACCTTGGGTGAAGAAATAGATGAAGTCTAAGGAAAAAACCAAAGGGTGAGGGAGCTTTCTGTGCTACCTTGGGAGGGGAAGATGTGACCGCCTGAGTGGGGGGTGCATGGGATGAGATGCCAACTGTTGAGTATGGTCCAGAGGGGAAGAGGTGGAGTATAATTTGGAGGGAGGAAGATCTTTCAGAGTAGGGTTCACACAGAGTACGGTCCAGTGGGGAAGAGGATGAGTTGGGTTTGGAGGGAGGAAGATCAGCGGAAGAGGTTCTAGGGGAAGGAGAAAGAGTACAGCGGAGGTCTGGAAAAGGGAAGATCGGGGGGAGGGAAGTTTTCGAAGGGGTACAGTACCGCGAGAGCTTGAGGCCTAATAAAAAAGAGGAGACTGTGTGTATACTTTCAATAAAATTGGAGACAAGTTTTATCAGCGCCAGAAAAGGGCTGATAAATAGACCCTTTATCAGTGCTAAAATTTTAGTGCTGATAAAGGGTCGATTTATCAGCGCTTTTCTGGCGCTGATATTGGTTTCCTTTTTCAGCGCTAAAAAAGAGCTGATAAATCCACCCTTTATCAGTGCTAATTAAAAGCGCTTATAAAGGGTGGATTTATCAGCCCTTTTAATTGGCCGTGATAAAAATTATTCTTTATCAACACTTTTTGATTAGTGCTGATAAATGGTGGTGCTTCCCTTTCCCGTTTTTGTAGTATTGATATTATCTTCAATTTGTGATAAATTTATCATGATTGTCCAACCATCATACCAAGCTAACTCATAAGGGATAATATTTTCTAGGAGTGATGAATGCGAAGAAATATTCAAGGAGTTAAAAAAGAGGCTTATCACTGTGCCCATGCTAACTTTACCCACAGGTGGAGAACTATTTCTGGTATTCAGTGATGCTTCGAAAAAGGGTCTGGCCAATGTGTTGATGCAAAATGACATTGTCATTGCCTATGCTTCAAGGAAATTGAAAGATTATGAGAATAATTATCCAAAACAGTTTTTGGATTTGGTTATGGTGATCTTCTCTTTACAAATTTGTCAGAATTATCTCTTTAGGGAGAAGTGTGAAATATATACAGACTAAAAACCTCGAGTATATATTCACACATAGAGAGTTGATCATGCACCAACGAAGATGGTTGGAGATGATAAAAGACTATGACTTCTTAATAAATTACCACAATGGGAAGGCAAACAAGGTAGAAGATGCTCTAAGTAGAAAGGACCCAGCAATTCTATCATTGATGAGAATTGAGAAGGACCCAATCTTCTTAGATTTGATGATGATAGACATGGGAAACATAAAGAATGGAACATCATTAATCCTTTCACAAATGATTTCTCAACCGTCTCTTTTGGTAAGGATAAAGGATCCATAAAAGTATGATGTGGGAATTCAGAAGAGAGTTAAAGCTATCAAAAAATGAAAAACCTTGTAGTTAAATGATAATGAAGTTGAAATTGTGAGATTTTGGAAAAGAATATGTGTTCAATCATGTCCGGAGCTGAAGAAGAATATTTTGGAAGATGTGTATCATTCAAATTTCTCTATTCACCCAGGAAACACAATTATGTATCGAGATCTCCGAGTGCATTATTGGTGGGATAATATGAAGAAGCATATCGCTGAGAATACATCAAAGTACCTAATGTGTCAGAAATTGAAGGTAGAGAGGCAGAAGTCTAAGGGGCGATGAAACCATTACCCATACTAGCATAGAAATGGGAGAACATCACCATGGACTTTGTCACCATACTTACAAATACATCTAAAGGCAACAATACAATCTATGTTGTTCTGGATCATCTTACAAAATCTGCACATTTCATTGAAATTTGGTAGGATTTCTCATTGGATTAGCTGGAACATATATATATTATGGAAGTTATAAGGCTCCATGTATTACCACTATCTATTGTATCCGATCGAGATCCATGATTCACCCTTATGTTTTTGAAGAGTCTTCAACATGCTCTATATACTGAGATGAACATCAGTACTTCTTATCATCCTTAAAGTGATGTCCAATCCAAGAAGACTATCCAAACACTTGGGGACATGTTGAGAGAATGTTCTATGGACTTCAAAAGAGGGTGGGACTAAGATATTCCATGGGGTGAATTCTCCTACAATAATATTTTCCAGTCGAGCATCTGAATGGAACCTTATAAAGCCATGTATTGGAAGAGGTTTAGAACATAGGAATGTTGGGATTAAGTCGGTGATCGTAAGCTTCTAGAAACAGAAATGGTCAAAGAAATGGTGGAGAAAGCAAAAACCATTCTGCAGCATATCAAGGCAGCCCAGAGTTGACAGAAGAGTTATGCAGATTACTGTCGACGAGACCTTGAGTTTAAAGTTGGAGACATGGTATTTCTATGCATATCTTCATAGAAGAAGGTCCTGAGGTTAGGAAATAAAGGGAAGTTAAGTCCAAGATACATCAGCCCCTTTTATATTGTTGATCGTGTTAGGGATGTGGCCAATCGACTAGCAGTTCTACCTACCATGGCCAAAGTACATGATTTCTTTCATGTATCCCTCTTAAGGAAGAATATACCAGACCCTTCACATGTACTCTCTTTAGAGGTAGTACAGCTATAGGATGATCTTTCTTACGAGGAGAAACCAGTGAAGATCATAGATCATATAGAAAAAGTTCTATGAATTAAGACAATTTCTATCATCAAGGTGTTGTCGCGAAACGACAATTTTGATAAAACGACATTGGAATCAGAGGAATAGATAAAGCAAATTCACACACATCTGTTTTAGTGTGGGAAAATAAAATTTCAAGGGTAAAATTTCTTAAGGAGGGAAGATTGTAATGACCCAAACATTCATTAATGAAAATTCCTCCTGATCTAATTAAATTTCTTATTATGTTTATATAAAATGGTTACTTCATTAGTTTTCTATTTCTAGAATTTAAAATTCCATTATGAATTATGACCATTGTTAATATAGACGTTGAATAGTGATCACATGATTATTATAAATATAGGCCTTTAACAAATCCAATTTACTAATACAACGGAAGTGATGGCATCATCCAGTAGACTTTCCCCGTATGAAGACAATTTATCAGAGATCAGAAAGGAGGTGGCGTCATTGGGCTTTGATCTTGACCAATCCCAAGAAGAGATTGAACATGTTAAACATGAGAGGAACTGACTATAAGAGAAATTAATGTTAATAGAGATTACCATCCGAATGATGTTATATGAGCCACCCCAAGAGTCTGTCACCATCACACACCTTACCCTTCGGTCTTATGCAAAAGTTATAAGTGGTTATGCAACAAAACACTAGCACTATGACAATGTACATTATTTTTTTATATAGAATGTGCATTCATTTTATTATTGTTACTTTGTAAATATTTTTTAAATCATAAATAGTGTTTTTAGTTAATATTCAACTAATAAATCTATTTTGAGGAATTAATCGATTTTTGAATAAATATTTTTTATTAAATATTATTATTAAATTAATTTTTATTAAATATAAATGATCATATAGTTTTATGAACTCAATTGTAATTTTTATTAAGGTTTTATACTTTTTTTTCAAAACACATGAATTTTTGGAAAATGTCGGTTTTTATTTAATAAGTAAAAATTAACATATTTATAAAATAAATTAGATAAAATTAATATTATTTTTGGAATCAGAACATTAAAATTATCCAATGGTGAATTTTTCAAAATTTTCATAGACTATAGAGTTTTGGGTAAAAACTAAATATCGTTTAAATATATAATGTTTTTTATGACATCCTTATGACCCAATAGTTAGGTAATAAAATACTCTCAACATTATTTATTTCCAATAGGTGTTTTATAATTAAAATAATTCGATTTTATATTTGATTTTTTGATTTTACAACGCTATTGTGGAACCTCCAAGACTAATTAAACAATTTTTATTTTTAAATAGTTTTCCTTAAGAGTGGGACCCACCTAACATAAGCAAACCTGTTATTTTAAGATGTTCTTACTGTGGCCTTATAAAAAAAAATTTCCAAACCCTTTTGGGAAAAACCATGGGAAGAAACTTTTGTATGGTTTGTCATATTGATTTTTTTAATGTGAGGTGTCACAAACCTAAATAATAAGGAGTTCACTCTCCTTTCCTATATAAACCCACCCAAGCTCCTGCTTCCTCTTCACTAAAATACTTTAGATTTTGAAAAACCACTTACCTATTATCTATAAAATCCTCCCAAGGTTCCCCAAGCTCCCATGAAGCCTCTCTCAAGCCTCTCCCAAGCATTTTGGATCACATTTCCAAGTAAGAGATTTCTTCCTTTCTCATTTTTGTCTAATTTTCATTAAGTTGTTATGACCATTTGTTTTCATTTGAAAATGTTGGGGTATGATTTCACACCTACCCCATACTTTACTCTTTATTTTTGGATGTTGGTATACAACTTTATCCCTCATTAAAGCCTCCCGTGAACACCCATTACCATGCCGAAATTCCTTGAGCGATTTCTCTCTCCTATTTTACATCAATGTAATTCTGTCGTATTACGCATCTAAATTCCATTACGCTTGTTGGGACATGTAAATATATGACCCCCTTACTATTGATTTAATTTATATATTTATGAGATATCCTTTTCTCTCTCATCTACCATTTTCATTAATCCTTATGTCGCGTCGTTATACTGCTGAAATTGCACCGCATTTTTCCATGCCAAGATCACTGTGTAGTGAATACCATACCCATGTCTCTATAAAGGGTATTCACCTTTATACACATATACATATTTAATGTTACATTACTTTATTTATTCCATATTACTTAATTATGGAATAACTTATTATGTTGATTGATTCCGGGTTATATGATCCATGTGCCACACTTATGCATGAAATCAAATGTTTCAGAATGGTGCACTCTGATAGTGCTCTAATCCATTGGGTAAAGTATAGTATCATGATACATCATGTAAAATGGGTGTTGAATCATGATAATTCAATTGAAACGACTTTTTACTCGTTATTAATGTGAAATGGGGGTTTTCTCATGCTCCATGTGCATTGAGACTTGGCTCATGCTAATTCCATGTTAAGTGTTGTTTCCACATTTGCATGTTATGATTATCATGCTTTATCATGACTTTATGTTCATGTTTATCTTGTGCTCCATTGATATAACAATTGTCTAACTTGTATTTTATTACTCATTTTAATCCATGTTTATTCCCATACTAGGATTTATAGCCCATCTTTTTCTTATGCATGTCCTCATGTTTTCTCATAAAATGATAAGTATGAGGGAATCTAGTGGTCATGTAAAGGAAGTTTACAAAAAACATGTTGTGTGTTTTATGTTCTATGATATTATTTAATGTTCCTAATCCTCAAATACACGAGTCCACTCTATCATCTATGTTGTATCAAGTGAATATTTTATTTAATAAATCAGGTTTATGTTTTTTATAAAAATCAAGGTTGTTATAATAAATATATATTAAATACCATATTGTAACCATATTTTAATTGAAGTTATTAAAAATGAAACATGTTGCGTCCATAAAGCAGTAGTCCAAAAAATATATTTTTAACAATTTTATTTTTCTTAACAGAAGAATGATAAAGGTAATTAGTAATAGTACCATCACTTTAATAACAAAACAGTTTAATAATCATACATATTTTATCATTTTATGATTTTTTTAATAATATTTTATGAAGGATTACTCCATAATGAAATAAAAATGGAAAAGAAATGGTAAAATTTTATTTTTCATAACCAAGATTATCTCCTCCAAGAAGGGGGCTATGACAATGAGAGGTAGTGTTTATAGAAGATGTTGAAATATTTATGTAGGATAATAATGTTGATAATAAGTTTGGGAAGAGTTTGGGATATAATAATCGGGTTATTGGGTGAGGGGACACGGGGAGAGGAGTGAACATTTTATAAGTGAAAAGTGAAGAAATTTTTTTTAGTCCCAAAATGTTTTTAATAATGTGATTTCCCTCCCAAGGAATGTGGCTCCACAATTTCTAAATAAAAGAGAGGGTAAGAGATAAGGTCAGTAAATTCCTCATATACCCATTTCCCCGCATGTTTTAACCATGTATTGACCAAATTAAAATTATATTTGTTCACGTTAAATATTTTATCTTTTTCCATGGTAACCAGTTTTTTCCTAAGATAACTTTTCATTTATGACCATAAATAAAATACACATTATTTAATAAATTTTAATAAATGATTAAAAATATGAAATCCATTTCATTAGTTTACATTGAAAAAAGTTATACAAATTAATATTAAAATATATAATTTATAATTTATTAAAAAAAATTGTTTAAAAAACAAAACATATATATTAAAATATCAAATACGAGTTTTTAAATTCAAACCATTATTTTAAAAAATACAACTTCTCTTATAAAATACATATGTTGTCTTTTAAAAATGATTCAAGAATTTTTACTTCATAATTATATAATAATAATGTCATAAATGTCATTCTACTTTCTATAAAGAGTATTCTGAACTATTCCCCTAAAAATAATTTTTTTAGAAAAATATTAAAATACATCTTAAAATAATTCTATATTTCAAAATTCAAAAGATTTGTTTATTTTTTAAATTAATTTTATATAATTTTAAATTTTTACATTTTAAATTATATTTTAATAATTCAATAACTATCTATTTTTATATGAAAATATATTTTTAAATTTAATGTTTTCAAATTAAATTTTTAAATAAATGATAATAATTATATAATTAGACAATTATATTTTATTCATAACAAAATTTAAAAAAATGTGCATAATTTTCTATAATAAAAAGTACAGTTCGTGAAAAGGTATATTCCAAAACTCAATAAGTAAATTTCTATAATATAACCTTTATATATATATATATATATTGATATATTTCAGAATTCTATTACTCTTATTCATAAATATTAATTCAAAATAAACATTTAATAGATACAAAATATTGAAGTTCCATTTTAGTTTTGTCATGTGTTTTGAGAAAGCTATTGAACAAATTTTTTATTTAAGAAAAGTGTATTTTTAATTTTGGGTAATTACATTCTCCCCATATATAATTAAATTGTATCCTCAAAAATATAATTATTATACATTTAAAAATATATTTGAGGGTATTCATAACATATTTATCATTCCTGGTATAACCTATAATATGACATCTACCATTCACTTTTAAGTTATTCATGATACATATATTTATTTAAAATAAATTATTAATTAACATAATTATACATCCAAATATGTATATACCCTAATCATATATTATCATAAACATACATCTTCTAAAACAAGTTAAATTTATATAAAAATCAAACCACTGTGAGATTATATATTCCTAAACAAATTCTTTATTGTCAACTATTAAATGATTCAATCCCAAGTTCATAATTTAACAACATAATAATTTTATATATAATCCCAATAATTATATAAACATTACCTAAAATTATAATGTACTACTATTTCATAAAATTAATAATATATTCCATGGATATCAATAATATATATGTCACTTTTATCAAAATCAAACTACCATTTATTAAATTATAATCAAGCATATTTTTAACCTATATGTTTTTCATACCACAATGTTGTTTTCTCAAATAGTTATACTAAAATAATATCTCTATCATAAAATCAATTTTCAAGGTTGTTGAAACAATTTTTAATATCACTTAAATTCATTAAATAAAAATTAATTAAGGAAAAATAGTTATATGTTTCACATATTTCTCACAAGATTTAGAATATAGTTGAATGTCAACAGTAAATATCACTCATTAATGAATATAGTGAAGTGTATTAAGATTTTATTTATATTATGATATCATCTTTACTAATATGTAATTTCTTGGGAAACACAAATTTCAATCATAAGAATAATATAATAAAATAAAAAACCATTTATCTTTTCTCCTCTATTTGGTAATAAGAAATAATCATTTCTAAATAAACACCTTTATTAGGTTTATTTTCAATATCATACTTCAACCCAATACAAATACAAAAAATGGTTTTCAATAAAATAAATGTAAATTATAATATCAAAACTCAATCCTAATATGTATTCTCTAATGACACATTCATTTAATTATATTATACATTTAGTTCAATATCATTTTTTTAATGTTTTGGTATATTTTACTCACAATTATAATCCTTTAATGAAACTAGGAAATAAATCATTCAAAATGGACCATAAAGAAAATTTGACTCAATAAATCATATCCCCAGTGAGTTTTAAAACAATTTTATAGTTAAGTCACTTTGTCTTGATTCGGGTAAATATTGAGTTAGTACCCAACATACCCTTTTCAATGTTATTACCCAAAGGCACATCAATTATTGATCCTTTATCCACATGTAGTATCCAGATTTGGAATTAATTACATGGAAAGCCATATAATCTCTACTTTTCCAAAACTTTTTGACATTATCCCACACATATACTGATCCTTTATAGTTATACTTATGGCTTTCACTAAATCTTTCTTATCCTAAAACCGATATTATTACATAAACTGTCCAAAAGGGTAATCAATAACATATAAACTATAAAAAAATTAACTTATAAAACCTTGATGATATTTCTAAATCCCTATTTTCCTGTAAAAGGTGTCATCCTAATCTACAATGTTCTATAAATACTGATATGATACTATCTATAGTAATCCATATACATGAGCATATCAACTTTATGAGTTAAAGAAAATATTTTAATTAAAATACATTCCCAATAAATTTTTCGATCAGAGTATTAGATTATTTTCAAAAAACACTAACTAACAAAACTATTATATTCTTCAACTAATGGATATTTTCCCAACTATATGAGCATATAGTTAACTGATTAAAAATCTTTAATGTATCCCACTTATTCTCCATATATGTTACTATTATATATGGTTTAGATTCTCATTATCTTCATAATCTAGGGAAATAGAATAATAATAAATAAGTGATCTTAGATGGATAGTATGGGTAAACATAAGAAATAGAAATCATATATAAAAAGTGATAATAAGATGATCATATGGGTATAATCATGATATATAAGAGAGTAATTCTGAAAAAATAATAGATTGTAAATCATGGAATGGGACATGGAATACAAAAATCAATCGATTGTGGAAACCATAGTTAATAAAAAATATACCTAACAATCTATCATAGGCATAATAATAATTATAAAATTATTTCATACCATGGGAAAACTTGTAAATACAGTAAAACAATAGTCCTAGGAAAATGTTTTTCATAAATTCCATTGTGTACACAGCTATATAAACAAACTCATTATGTAAATGACTAAAAATCTAATCAAATGAATTAGGCTCGTTCTTATGTGAAAAAACTCATCATGTCCATGCATGAGTAACTGATGAGAAATAATCTCAAGAATAAATTATTTAGAGGGTGATAAAGGACCTCACATTACATCATCCATGCATTGGTGTTCCATATAAAATAAATTATATAAAAAAAATACATTGAATGAAAATAGGTTACATATGAATTCAATATATAATCACACGAGAAAAACATTCATAATTCCAAAAAGTATCATAATATGATATAACCATGTAAAATTTACTTGTATCTAATGTTTTTTAGAAATATTATAGTTAAACACCATTCAATAAAACAATATATCAGATGGTATTTACACTCTATAGATAAATGGTATAAAATTAATCTAATAATTTCATTAATCAATTTATTTATGACATCTAGGGAAACATACTTGAATCAAAAAAAGGAAAACATGATATTCAAAATTAAAAGTCATATGAAAAAAAATTATTCTTATTTGCAGTGGTTGGTTTTTCAAGAAAAAAGTATTGATAGATCATATTATATAATCCACCCATAGAAAGATGGTGGATGGTAATATTTAAATAATTAAATAGAATCATGAATTAGATATATCTATGTAAAATGTATTAGATGAAAACACCTTTTTGGAAAATTTTGTAAAACCAGAGAGAGAATAAGAAATTCTCTCAAACTTTTTAAAGTATTATTTAATAAATATTTTCTAAAACCAGGATCAAATAATATCTTAAAAAATTGAAAAATAATTATAGGTAATGATTCATATAAAATGACATAGTCTAAGAAAATATGTGTTCAAGTTGGAGTAAAAACTAAAAAGAGTCATTATAAAACTTTTTAATACTATCAAAAAAATGAGAAGATACACGCCCATTTGATAAAAAAATTAAAAGGGGAAGTAAAAACATTGAAACTGTTTCTTCTAAAATGTGAAGAGAAAAAAATTAAAATATTTACCTTTGGAAAATAAAATTATATAATATATCCTTTAAAAGACCAAATTTTATAGAAAAAAATGAATTTTAAGATAAATATTTTTATATTGAATGGATAGGATATAATTTCCAAAAAAATATATTTTTTAATTTTATGGTTTGAAAACAAAATTCATAAAAAGATAAAGCAATTTTATTTGGAAAAAGGGTAAAGATAATTAAGAAAATCAAATTAGATTATACAATTTATATTTCCCAAAAAAATAGGATATCATTATCCAGAATAAAATTATGGACATGAAATAAAATATTTATAGTTAAGAATATTAGTTATTATTAACAATGATAGAATTTTATTTTAGAAAAAAAATTATAAAAGATTTTTTTATGAGAATTTTTTTACCTATACAAAAAATCATATAACATATAAAATAGAGTAACACTATGATAAATTAATTTCTTAATGGTATATTCAGGTATTAATGAATATAACCTAAATAATCAGAAATTGAGCTGATGAAACTCTTACAAAATTTCTGTTGTAAGAATCAAAGGAGATTGATTGAAAGATCATTTAATAGATATTAAAATATCATTAAATGGAATATATTTTCATATTTTAGTGAAATTTGGTTATTTTATACACTATATAAAAGAAATTATGGTTTATAATATCAAACAAGTCTCATGAAGTTGTAAATGATAAAAATAAACCCTTACTTTGTTACTCCTCTTACTCAAAAGAATTCTATGATCTGGAATAAAAACATAAAAAGTTAATAACCTATTTTATAAACTCATTCATATAAATGTGACATTATTAACATATCATTTTATTATTCTCTACATGTATATATTTTATTTAATTTCTATTTCTAATATCATGTGTGAGTAATATTGATCGTTTTGGTATAGTTTCATAAAAGCAGTATTATTATTCATTATTATCATAAATTTATTCCTTCTCATGTCAAATATGAACTATATTTATTCTTTTTAATTATTTATGATTTTTTAATTTAATTTTTTGTTTGTTTTTCTTTTGATCCTTAAATATGAATTTGTGATGAGTGTGTTTTAATGACTCCTGGTGACTGATGGGTGTTTTCTTAAATAATGGGTTATATTTTTCTATGACCATTTCGGAACCAAAATGAACTCATTATTTTAATATTTTTTTAATATATTAATAAAATAATTTCACATAGTCTTATATGATATAAATTTAAAGCGTTGTTCCTGTAGGTTTTTATACACACCAAAATAAGAACATACCATAGTTTCTGGACGATTATATTGTGAGTTACTGTTAATATAATTATATAAGAAGAATATTGATAATATTTAGTTATTAATAGGTTTTTATATAATAATTTCAATGAATGATATAAAATCTATATCCTAAAAAAAGTCCTATTTATAGTATGAAGAAATAATTGTTTTTATCTTAGAACACTATCTAGACGGGTAAGATTTACAATGATTGTTTATTATTCCTATTGAAAATATTTCTTCCAAATTTAAATTTAAAAATAATAATAACTTAAAATTAAATACCATTTAACTATTAATCCCATTACCATGGAAATTCATGTATAGTGATGATGAAAAAAATGAAAATCCCTCATTTGAAGAGGTAGTAGTCCACACATACACATACCCCCAATTCAATTTTTTAATTTTTTTAAACCCACATTATGGTTTAGATGTAACCATAAATTTAACTAGTATATAGACCAAAAAACATCCATATTTAAAATTTAAAATAAGAACACAACAAAAACCACTTATCTGAAATATTTAATTTAATCCAATCCATGCATCAATTCTAACACCACTGAATCGCCTTGGGTCAGGTGAAATATATAATAGGGGTGCCTGAATACATACCACCTGACACTTAATCACACCATATTCATATTCATAGAAACCTGAAAAATGATATTTTTTTCACTACCAATTTCATATCTCACCATCTTCTACTACACTAAACATCTCTACTTCATAGGTGGAATCACCGACGGTGCCGGAGCAGGAAACATATTCATCCATCAAACAAAAAACAAAACATCACTTAACAAACCAAATTTTTCAAAAAAACTAAAAGAAATAAATAAAATAGGTTCCCATCCTGATTGATATTCTCCTATAAATTATTGTCCACTCAAACCCACATCACCAAACCTCATTGGATATCACTACACTAGACCGACTGAGAAGGGAGGAAACCGCATGGATGGTGATTTTTCTCCATAGAATGAGGAAAAGAGTAACAATATTTAGAATTTTATAATATAAAATATTTAATAAATATCATAATTATTTATTAAATTACGTGTTATTAATACCCTTTAATGGTGGTGAATCAAAATGAATCATGTTTCGTCATTGAGTCAGTAGTCTGCACAACACATGATTACCGATTTTTTTCTTAATAAAAATGAAATAAAGGTGGATAATGATTGATCCATTATTTTAATAACATACTAATATAATAATTATACTAATTTTATCATTTTAATATAGAGTAATTTAATTTTATGTTGATGGAGTGTCCATGAAGAAATTAGAAATTAGAAAAAGCAGTTAGAATTTTATACTTCTGTACTTGGATTCTCTCCTTTGAAAATGGGGTTAAAATTTTGAGGGATGGTATTTTGAGAATAGAAAAACCTTTTTATATTGTTTATAAATGGTTATAATAGGTTTATGAATATTCTTAACAGATCTATTAATTATTTGGTTTGAGGGGATGTGAGGAGACGAGTGCCCATTTTATAAGTAAAATTGGAGGGAATTTTTGTGAACACCCCAAACATTTTAATAATGAGAAGTCACTCGAAAATAAAGTGGAAAAAAATTGATAATTAATGGAAATTGAGAGATATAAGGTTTACTAATAAATCAACCACATATTCCCACACAATTTTTAAACATGTTCTCAACTCATTACTATTTCATTTTTCAATTTTACCTTTTTAACTTTTACCATGCTTACTAGTTTTAAACTAAGGTAACTTTTTCATTATTTTCAAATATTTAATGGACCTTATTAAATAAGTTATAACTAATTATTTCTAATTTTATATCCATTTTATTTTATTCAATTTCAAAAAGAGATGAAAATTAATTTTAAAATATGAATTGTATAACGTGTAAAAACAAATTTTCAAAAAATATATCTGAATCTCTAAAAAGTAAAATAAGATTTTATAAATAAATAAATAGAAATTATAAGGTCACTAAAAATAATATGTTTTATTATAAAATGGTTACATAAATTTATAATTCATAGTTATATAATAATAATCTAATCAAAGTGATGTTGTTTTAAAAAAACTGTATTTTTCATTATTCATCTAAACAAATATAAAAAATCAAAAACCATAATCTCAAAATAATTTTGAAATTATAAATCCAAAAATGAATACTATTTTTTTAAATTCCGTATATGAAATTATCAATTTTAAATAAAAAATAAAATCATAAAATATAATGAGAAACTCATTATATTGGAAAATATATTTTTAAAATACACATTAATCATGTTATTTATTTTAATAATACACTAATAAAGATATAATTAATAGACTATATTTTTATAAAATAATAATTATAATATAATTTAAATATATTTCCATTATAAAAATTATATTCTAGAAAAATATTGATTCCTAAACATAATAGTTATATTTGTATAAAAAATAATTATTTATGAAAATATACATATTAATATATTTATAAATTCACTCACTTATATTGATACCTAATAATTAAATGTATAGTTTTTAATGGCGTAAATATATAAAAGTTTTTTTAGTTCGGTTTTGTGTGCGTAGCAATCTATTTGACACAATGATTGTTTTAGAAAATGTATAGTGAAAAATAAAGTAACTATGTACTACCTCTATAGAATGAAAGTGATAAAGAGTGTGTCTCATGTAATCGTCCTAGAGTTATGTATATTCCAATATACCTAGGGAATGGGTCCTCTATATTGGGTTTGGTTTTATTACTCCTTCGAAATTGATGAAGTGATACCCCCACCCCCCCACACACAAACACAAATAATAGAGTTCAATACTCTCCCACTTTATTTGGGTGTGTAAAATAAATCTATTGATTGTTGTAATACCCCCACTTATGTAAAGACCCGTAAATTCCAAGGAAAATTTTTTCTTAATTTTTTTTGGAATTTTACAAGAACGCAATTTTTGACGGTGCCTGATTCTGAGGCCCGGTGTGCCCGGAATCATTTTCCGAAGTTTGGCTCGGGTACGTTCAGTGAACGGATGAGCGGGTTTTTCTAACTTTTGAACCGGTGCCCGGAATCGAATTCTGAGGGCACCAATGAAATCGCAACGCCCGTATTCGCTTAGAAACGCCTCTTCCGGAGTTGCATTTGCTCGGGTGTGGTTTTTAATTTTCGGGCTTAAAGTTAAGAAATAAAATAATTTTGCGACAAATTTATTTTATTTCACTTAAGCCACTTTGAAGCCACTTGAAGTCACTTAAAAGCGGCTTAAACTGAGTTGAAACGGATAGGGTACTATCTAGAAATATCCTACCCTCTTGGTAGGATATTTGTGAGGTGCGACCCGCATGAGCCCCACCGTTTCTTTACCGCTAAGTAACGCACCCGCGAAAACCCGTCATTATGAATGTTAACTGACGCGCTTTCTTAAATTCTTAACACACCATTTAATTGGGTTGTTTATTTCGTGAATTAAATGTGCGGTTTCTTTCATTGAATTACTTCAAAGAATTAATTGTTCGTTTCTTATCTTTTGAATTTCAAAAGCTTAGATCAATAATAAAATATGGGTTGAACTTATTTTATATAGTTGGACTTGTGGCGTGGAGAGAATTTGGGAGGAAAGCGTTCTTCTTCGGCGAAGAACACGAAGAACGCGAAAAACGCTTTGACCTCCGACGAAGAACGCCAGACCCTCGGAGATCGATGATGCGACGCTGTGTACCGCGACGTCAACGACGCTTCTTCCGTGATTCTCCCTCCGCGATGTTTCTTCCACGGCGATCCAACCCCGTGACATCCTTGGATCGACAACAACAAGTTCGTCAACGCGACACCCTTCCGTGACGACGCGACGCCGGATACCGCGATGACGCGATGATCCCCAATTCCGCGAAGAACCCGCGGACGGCGACTTGACGAGGTAGGGATTTTGTTTTGGAAATGCCCCTATTCCCGTGAACGTTTCCTTAAAAATTAAATAACCGGTTTCAAATGAACAATTTTAATTTATTAAAATTGTTGTTTCTTGTATTGAATTATTTTCTCCAGTTTTTGTTAAATAACGTGGAGGGTGCGGGCCTGACGAACACGGCCCGACAACCCTCTGCCATTCTTCGTGGTTGTGCGGATTTGGCAGGCGACGACAAAACGTGACGCAAGGGCAGTTTCTTGATCCCGCAGTGAAGAACAGAACCTGGGAGGAACAACGGCGCAGACGGGAAGTAAAACGGGCCACCGGAGCGCATCCGGTGGCCCGCGGAAACTCCCGCCGGCGCGCCACACCGGCATGGCAGCACCGGCGGTCAGAGGCCGCGGCCGGCGACGGCCGGCTGCTAGGCGGCGGCGGCGCCCGGCGCGCCGCAGGCAAAACCCACCGCGGCTGAAGCCACGGCGGCGATGCGGTTCCGCGGCCGCGCGGAACCGATGGAGGGACGCGGCCCGGCCGCCGCGTCCGCAGGCAAGGCGGCCCCAACCGGGGCCACAACATCTCCAGACCGCGGGGGGGGGGGGGGGGGGGGGGCAGCACCCCGCGGTGCTCGGCCGCTCGGCCGAACCGAGCCAGTTCGGTCCGACCGGCCGGGCCGCGCCCTGGCCGAACCAGACCGGGTCGTACTGGGTCAGGTCGACCCGGTTCGGCCGACCCGCGGGGGGGGGGGGGGGGGGGGGGGGGGTGGGGGGGTCGGCCCGGGCCCGGACCCCCCGTCTTCGGACCGTTTTCGGTCGTTTTCCCATATCATGAGCTACGGGCCTCCGAACGATGTGCCGTCAGCGGAAATGCGATCCTTGGATCGAGGCGGTCGTTTTGGTATATCGCACTCAAGGTTTCGAAATACTTTGGGTTCGGCCGGGTTGGTTCGTACACGAAACTAACCAGGCCCTCGGAGCGGAAATGCTCATATCTTGAGCTACGGACGTCCGATTGACATGTCGTCAGCTTTGTTGAATTTCTCTAAGTGAGACTGATCTTTTGGATTACTCCACTTGAGGTTTGGGTTCCGTCGGAGTGCGGTCGGGTTGGTTCGCTAACGAAACCAACCGGGCCCCTAGAACGAAAAAGCCAATAACTCACAGATCGGGCGTCCGATTGATGCGCCGTCTATCTCGTTGCTTTCCTCTTGTTGAGACGGAACCTTTGGCATCCTCTGCCCGAGTTTTGGATGCAGATGGATGGTGGCCGGGATGGATCGCACCGAAATCTAACCGGGCCCCTGGAACGGAAACGCTGATATCTTTTAGACCAGACGTCCGTTTGATGAACCGTCAGCGGCGTTGGTGATCACGTTGAGAAACGGTCCCTATGAGTATACCCTATGGGAGTTCGGGGTACAGTTGAGATACGGCCAGATTGGTTCACTCACGAAACCAACGGGGCCCCTAGGACGAAAAGGCTAATAACTCACAGACCGGGCGTCCGATTGACGCGCCGTCTGTTGCGTTGAGACCCCTATGACGAGATGGTCCTTTGAGATTCTTCTTCATGGGACTTTGAGATACTTGGAGTATCATCCAGTAGCTCATGGAGCGGACCCTACCAGAGACAAGCGTACCAAGTACGGAAACCGTGTAGCCGGCTGAGACCTGACGACTGGTTGACCGATCGACTCGGTGTGTTACGGATAGCCCAGTGGGGAGGGCTTGGTTGTAGCGGCAGACCCACGACAGGGGTGCGATTGGTTGTAGCGGCACATGGGAGCGCTTGGTTGTAGCGGCAGACCGACAATAGAGGTGCGCTTGGTTGTAGCGGCACAGGGGAGCGCTTGGTTGTAGCGGCAGACCCACAACAGAGGTGAGCTTGGTTGTAGCGACACATGGGAGCGCTTGGTTGTAGCGGCAGACCCAGGACAGGGGTTCGCTTGGTTGTAGCGGCACAGGGGAGCACTTGGTTGTAGCGGCAGACCCACGACAGATGTGTGCTTGGTTGTAGCGGCACATGGGAGCGCTAGGTTGTAGCAGCTGGCCCATGGTACTCGACAGGAGGAGCACCTCAGCAGTCTTAGGTTAGTGAGCAGTACCACGGATTCATGACAGGACCACTGTACACTCCAGAGACGGAGCTCTTCAGCAATTACGGTTTCGATAATGAAAATCCTGGTTTGAGCTGAGACTTTTGACCTTTGTGTTTACCTCATGATTGAGATGGGTCACTTGATAACTTAGTTATATGTATGGGCATATACCTGGGAAGTGGTTATCTGTTGATTTCACAATCCTTGTGTTTCCTCATGATTGAGATGGGTTACTTGATAACTTAGGTATATGTATGGGCATATACCTAAGTAGAGGTTATCTATTGAGATCTTCTTGTGGTTATCCTTGTTGGTTTAGTGAGACCTTGAGGGTCATGGGGTCCCTAATGAGTATCGTTATACTCACCCCTGCACGATCTATGCCCGCACTTCGTTGTGTTGGATGCAGACGACGGACATCACTGATCGTGGTGGAGGCTTGCGGAGCAGGACGGTACCTGGAGGTGGACCACTGGGCGGGACATACTTGGAGTGGTCAGGTGGACCCGAGGAGTAGTGGAGGCTATCTGTACCCACCCTTCAGGTGGGACTTCCAGAGGACGGCTCGACGCTGCGGCTTTTCTTTTCAGTTTCTGTTTTTCCCATTCAGTTGTACTTTACAGTTGGGCTTGTATTTCTGGTCCCTTTTACTTTCAGCACAGCTTGTACAGTTTTTACTCAGTGTTTACTTTTCCTCTTGCTTACTCTGTGGTGCTTGTTACTTTTCAAAGGCAATGCCTTCCCTTTTTTTGGGATTTACGCCTTGGTGCTAGTCGCCAGCCCCTGGCCTATGGAAGTCGGGCTTGGGGTAGTCACGGCATGGGCCCCGAGGACGGGTCGTGACAAATTGGTATCAGAGGAGTTCGGTTCTACCGCAGAACTTATAACTCTGATGTTTCTTTCTGTGAAGCAATAGTGTTAAGAGTACCGAGTGTGGTTTTCAGTTCAGGGAGTCCAGTGTTGGTGTGGGCGGCCGACGTATCTATACACCGGGACCCTGACAACTGATATCTGACTTTGTGCACGAAAATACTGATTGCGTGTGTGTTTCTAGAAGTTTTTAAATGTCAGCTCAAACCAGGTCAGCTCACCAGGAATAACTTTTTTACCGTGTCACGTTGTTTTTTTTCAGGATGCCTTTTTTTGGACGACCAGCTAGAGCCCAGAGGGAAGTGCGTACTGACAGCCTGTCGAGCGACGAGGCTTCGGTACATGGCCCTCTTGAACAGAGGTACTACCATACGTTGGGCCACCGATCCCACTAGCCCCAGCAGTAGGCGATGCACGCCACTTGAGTGCGCTGCACGAGTTCCAGCGCCATAGGCCACCCAGGTTCCGAGGAGAGGCAGACCCACAGGTTGCTGAGGATTGGCAGGAGGCTGTGGTGAGAGTCTTCAAGCTAGTGGGGACGCCGACAGACTTCATGGTGATCTTTGCTGCCAGCCTTTTTCAGGAAGCAGCAGGCAGGTGGTGGAGCCACTTGTTCCAGTTTTGCGATGGGATGGCCTTCACATGGGAAGACTTCGAGACTGTCTTCAGGGTGGAGTTTGTGCCAGTATTTCTACACCCCGAGCATGTTCAGGAGCTGCTGCCTTTGCAGCGTGTTTTTCGATCAGTAGCCGAGTCATCTGTGGGAAGTAGGCAAATGGTGCAGAGATCCAGGAGGACCAGACCAGCAGTTGGGCGATCTCGGGTTTTAGGATCGGTGGTGTGGGGAACCCGGGGTGGGGTCAGAGCCAAGCATGCCAGAAGCAGATTGTGTTACTCATGCGGCGGAAAGGGTCATCTGGCACGTGACTGTCTGACTCCTCGTACAGTTGATCCGCAGGATTTGGGGGAGCCACCGAGGCAGAAGCAGCGGCGAGTGCTTGAGCAACATCCGAGCAGTGGACAAGGCGGTAGAGCTCCTGGAGCAGGTGGATAGGAGCGGAACTAGTAGATACGTCCCCTGTACTTCTACTTCCATTTTTCTGTTGTATTTGTGTCTTTGTACTGTGAGCTGCAATAATAAAAAGACACTTATCTTTGCGATGTTTTCTTTCCTGTCTTTTTTGTTTGGTTGATACTGAGTGGTCCTGGATAAGACTGTTGACTTGACCCTCACTTTTGAGATTCCTACTGGAGGAGACCCAGTGACCTCACACTGATGCCGACAGTGTGACTCGACCCTTGGAGGCGAGAGTGACAGTTGGATCTATTAGTAGTTACGTCAAGTCCTTACGATATCATCCATATCAAGAATTCATCCTTCATGTAAGGATTGACTGTATTAGGAAATGGGCGTGGTTCATCCAGTGGGGGGATGAGACCAGGTTTCTCTTTTCGACAAAGGAGAAATTTTAGCAGCTCTTCCAGATCGTATGAAAAGGAGGTGCAGTTCATCCAGGAGCGGATGAAGACTGCACAGTATAGTAAGAAACAGGAAATCGGTGCCAGTCTTAGAGACTCGGGCGTATTAAATGTTTCAAGAAGAGGAAGATTAAAGGATAGATGAGTCTACGAAGCAGCAGACGTGGAGGCAGAGCTAGGAGAGCAGCATGGGGTGGTGTACATCCTAACACGGTACAACCGCCCGCCTTAGTTATTCCCGACAGGCTCAGGGAGCTGGAGGGCGGAGGAAGAGTGCGACTGTATGCGGTCAAGGAGTGTGACCCAATGGCTCTACAAATGATTCGAGGGACAGTTTGTGTCCACTACTAGCTGTTGTAGTAACGGACGTCGATATGAATCATTTCTTGCTTTCACAAATCTTGTTCCAGACCTAGAGTTTCCGGTAAGCCATGGACTTGACCCTCACGTCTGGAGATACCGTGGGAGGAGACTCGATAATCACACTTACGCCGACCGTGTGGTCAGACCCTCGAGGCGAGAGTTCTGGTTGGAATCTCTTGGTGGCAAAATCGAGGCCTTACGACGTTAGTTTGAGTATGGAATGAGAAATGACTGTTCATACTCAAATTGACGGTTTTAGGCAAACATCGGAATGGGTTTTCCTTGGTCGGCAAAAAAGGAAACCCCATGCAGCGCAGGGTAACTCTTGCACAGGAGGGTGCGACCGATCACTCTTGAGATGTTCAACCTTACCCTCGTAGCAGCAGTAGTTTTGAGTTTCAGTTCTAACAGAAAATGGAGACCTCTGGAGTTCGAGGATGACGACCACGTCTTCTTACGGGTCTCACCTCGTCAAGGTTTATGGAGATGTGGCCAGGGAGGCAAGTTATCTCCGAGGTTCAACGGACCTTTCTAGGTCCTCAGCTGGGTAGGCGAGGTGGTTTACCACTTGACCCATCCACTTCAGTTGCACTAGGTGCACAACATTTTCCACGTATCCCAACTGAGGAGATACGTTCTCGACCCTCCACATATCATCGACCATGAGGATCTGGACGGTGGCGATGAGGTGACTTCTACGGAGGTTCATGTGGGGATCGAGGATCGACAGGAGAAGATCCTACGAGGATGATCGATTCCTCTGGTGCACTTTCTTTGGCAGCGCGGGAACCTCTAGGTGAGCACATGGGAGCGGAAGGCTCATATGCGTGCTCAGTACCGCTTTGTTTCCCTAAGTTTGTGGTAAAACTTTACGGGGACGTAAAGCCCTGTGGTGGGAGTAGTGTAAATACCCGTAAATTCGAAGGAAATTTTTTTCTTAATTTTCTTTGGAATTTTACAAGAACGCAGTTTCTGACGACGCCTGATTCCGAGGCCCGATGTGCCCGGAATTGTTTTCCGAAGTTTGGCTCGGGTACGTTCAGTGAACGGACGAGTAGGTTTTTCTAACTTTTGAACCGATGCTCGGAATCGAATTCTGAGGGCACCAATGAAATCGCAAAGCCGGAATTCACTTATAAACACCTCTTCCGGAGCTGCGTTTGCTCGGGTGTGGTTTTTAATTTTCGGGCTTAAAGTTAAGAAATAAAATAATTGTGCGACATCTTTATTTCATTTCACTTAAGCCACTTGGTAGCCACTTGAAGTCACTTGAAAGTGGCTTAAACTGAGTTGAAACGGATAGGGTACTATCCAAAAATATCCTACCCTCTTGGTAGGATATTTGTGAGGTGGGACCCGCACGAGCGCCCCCGTTTCTTTTCTGCTAAGTAACGCACCCGCGAAAACCCGTCATTATGAAAGTCAACTGACACGTTTTCTTAAATTCTTAACGCACCATTTAATTGGGCGGTTTATTTCATGAATTAAATGTGTGGTTTCTTTCGTTTAATTAATTCATAGAATTAATTGTTCGTTTCTTATCTTTTGAATTTCAAAAGCTTAGGTCAATAATAAAATAAGGGTTGAACTTATTTTATTTAGTTGGACTTGTGGCGTGGAGAGAATTTGGGAGGAAAGCGTTTCTTCTTTGGCGAAGAACGCGAAGAACGCGAAGAACGCTCCGACCTCTGACGAAGAACGCCAGACCCTTGGAGATCGACGACGCGACGCCCTGTACCGCAACGTCAACGATGCTTCTTCCGCGATTCTCCCTCCGCGATGTTTCTTCCACGGCAATCCAACCCCGCGACAACCTTCGATCGACAACAACAAGTTCGTCGACGCGACACCCTTCCGCGACGACGCGACGCCGGATGCCGCGATGCCGCGACAATCCCAAATTCCGCGAAGAACCCGCGGACGACGACTTGACGAGGTAGGGTTTTTGTTTTGGAAATGCCCCTATTCCTATGAACGTTTCTTTAAAAATTAATGAACTGTTTTCAAATGAACAATTTTAATTTATTAAAATTGTTTTTTCTTGTGTTGAATTATTTTCTCTCGTTGTTGTTAACTAACGCGGAGGGTGTGGGCCCGATGAACACGGCCCGACAACCCTCCGCCGTTCTTCGTGGGTGTGCGGATTTGGCGGGCAATGAAAAAACGTGACGCAAGGGCAGCTTCTTGATCCCGCAGTGAAGAACGAAACCCGGGAGGAACAACGGCGCAGACGGGAAGCAAAACGGACCACCGGAGCGCGTCTGGTGGCCCGCGGAATCTCCCGCCAGCGCGCCACGCCGGCGCGGCGGCGTCGGCGGTCAGAGGCGGCTGCCGGCGCCCGGCGTGCCGCCGGAAAAACCCTCCGGGGCTGAAGGCGCAGCGGCGACACGGTTCCGCGGCCGCGTGGAACTGATGGAGGGTCGCGGCCAGGCCGCCGCGTCCGCAGGCAAGGCGGCCCCAACCAGGGCCGCAGCATCTTCAGACCGCGGGGGGGGGGGGGGGGGGGCAGTGGCAGCACCCTGCGGCGCTCGGTGCTCGGCCGAACCGAGCCCAGCCGGGCCACGCCCGGGATGGACCAGACCGGGTTGGGTCGACCCGGTTCGGCAGACCCCGGGGGGGTCGGGCCGGACACCCCGTCTTCGGACCGTTTTCGGTCTTTTGCCCATATATTGATCTATGTGCCTCCGAACGACGCACTGTCAGTGGCAACGCGATCCTTGGATTGAGACGGTCGTTTCGGTATATTGAACTCAAGATTTAGGAATACTTTGGGTTCGGCCGGGTTGTTCGTACACGAAACTAACCGGGCCCTCGGAGCGGAAATGCTCATATCTTGAGCTGTGGACGTCCGATTGACGTGTCGTCAGCTTTGTTGAATTTCTCTAAGTGAGACGGATCTTTTGGCTTACTCTGCTCGAGGTTTGGGTGCCGTCGGTGTGCGGTTGGGTTGGTTCGCTCACGAAACCAACCGGGCCACTGGAAGGAAAAAGCCAATAACTCACAGACCGGGCGTCTGATTGACGCGTCGTCTGTCTAGTTGCTTTCCTTTTGATGAGACGGAAGTTTTGGCATCCTCCGCCCGAGTTTTGGATGCATATGGATGGTGGCCAGGTTGGATGGCACCGAAATCCAACCGGGCCCCTGGAACGGAAGGGCTGATATCTTTCATACCAGACGTCCGTTTGACGAACCGTCAGTGGCGTTGGTGATCACGTTGAGAAACGGTCCCTATTAGTATACCCTATAGGAGTTCGGGGTATAGTTGAGATACGGCCGGATTGGTTCGCTCACGAAACCAACTGGGCCCCTGGGACGAAAAGGCTAATAACTCACAGACCGGGCGTCCGATTGACGCGCTGTCTGTTGCGTTGAGACCCCTATGATGAGACGGTCCATTGGGATTCTTCTTCATGGGACATTGAGATACTTGGAGTATCAGCCAATAGCTCGTGGACCGGACCCTACCAGAGACGAGCGTACGGAGTACGGAGACCGTGTAGCCGGCTGAGACCTGACGACTGCTTAACCTATCGACTCAGTGTGTTACGGATAGCCCAGTGGGGAGCGCTTGGTTGTAGCGGCAGACCCACGACAGGGGTGGGCTTGGTTGTAGTGGCACATGGGAGCGCTTGGTTGTAGCGGAAGACCCACGACAGCAGTGTGCTTGGTTGAAGCGGCACAGGGGAGCACTTGGTTGAAGTGGAAGACCCACGACAGAGGTGCGCTTGGTTGTAGCGGCACATGGGAGCGCTTGGTTGTAGCGGCAGACCCACGATAGGGGTGCGCTTGGTTGTAGCGGCACATGGGAGCGCTTGGTTGTAGCGGCAGACCCATGACAGAGGTTCTCTTGGTTGTAGCGGCACATGGGAGCGCTTGGTTGTAGCAGCTGGCCCGCGGTACTCGACAAGAGGATCACCTCAGCAGTCTTAGGTTAGTGAGCAGTACCTCGGAGTCGTGACATGACCACTGTACACTCTAGAGACGGAGCTCTTCAGCAGTTACAGTTTTGATAATGAAAATCCTAGTTTGAGCTGAGACTTTTGACCTTTGTCTTTACCTCATGATTGAGATGGGTCACTTGATAACTTAGGTATATATATGGGCATATACCTGGGTAGTGGTTATCCGTTGATTTCACAATCCTTGTGTTTCCTCATTATTGATATGGGTTACTTGATAACTTAGGTATATGTATGGGAATATTCCTAAGTAGAGGTTATCTGTTGAGATCTTCTTTTGGTTATCCTTGTTGGTTTAATGAGACCTTGAGGGTTTTGGGGTCCCTACTGAGTATCATTATACTCACCCCTGCACGGGCTATGCCCGCACTTCGTTGTGTTGGATGCAGACGACGGACAGCACTGATCATGGTGGAGGCTTGCGGAGCAGGACAGTACCTGGAGGTGGACCACTGGGCGGGACATACTCGGAGCGGTCAGGTGGACCCGAGGAGCAGTGGAGACTATCTGTACCCACCCTTAAGGTGGGACTTCCAGAGGACGGCTCGACGTTGCGGCTTTTCTTTTTAGTTGTTGTTTTTCCCTTTCAGTTGTACTTTACAGTTGGGCTTGTATTTCCGGCCCCTTTTACTTTCAGCACAGCTTGTACAATTTTTACTCAGTGTTTACTTTTCTGCTTGCTTACTCTGTGGTGCTTGTTACTTTTCAAAGGCAATGCCTTCCCTTTTTTGGGATTTACGCCTTGGTGCTAGTCGCCATCCCCTGGCCTATGGAAGGTGGGATTGGGGTAGTCACGGCACGGGCCCCGAGGACGGGTCATGACAACATAGTCTTACCATAGGTGTCTTTACAATGGATTTTGGTACGTCCATATTTGATGCACACAATTTTATGAGGCAGAACCCCCCAATTCGGGTTCATTAATCCCTTGAATGATATGTTTTACTTGAAAAGGTGTGGGTACCCAATTATATACATTGATAAGGGATGAATTCTTGATTTTTTGTGTAGAATGGATTTAGGTTTTTCTCATGATGACATTGTTTCTTTAAATATAATGGGTTTTTTAGTAGCTATAGTTTTCCATGGATCTCTGACTTGAATTATTTTTTGTGTTTGTTTTAATCTTTCTGTTGTTCTTATTTGAGTGGGTTATACATTTCATTTATGAATTTGATAAAAATAACCCTTCCTTTACTTATTCTTTTGTTATTTTTTGGGTAATCTTACAATATATGTATATAATTATCCATACATAGGCATTTCTCTTACACATGCCTTGTATTATAACAAAAATATGAATATTAATGGAGGCTTTGGTGGACACAGTGTCAATGGAGAAGGAACATGGTGCTTCCTAGATGGGAATGTATTGAATGTAATTTATTTCTAGTACTAGTTTTTGGAAGATATTCCTTCGAATAAATACCCTTTTGGTGGTTTCCAATGGGGTTGTCTTCTATGTATTTTTCCTTGTTATACTTATTTTTATGCACTATTATTCCTTTTTGGATCAAGGAATTCCTAACATGAATT